>JANFOE010002188.1:0-78444 GCA_025667525.1 Glebionis coronaria
ATAAATATTTTTATATTATACCTTTTTAAATTAAATTGTTTTATAAATATTTTATAAGTGTATTAAATTAAATTAATTCTTTAATATTTAAAAAGGGGTATATTTTAGGAAATGAATTAAACTAATTGAGAACTTTCTAAATTAAGAAACTTCTAATTTAGCGGGATACTTATTATAGAAATACTTTATCGTCAGAAATACGGTTGTACGTAACTAATAGTAGAACGATAATACATTAAAATGAATTATTATAAGATCAAATTTAGCCGTTAATATACGTATGGAATTTCAGAAATAAATAAATAAGAAACCAATAAGATCAGTAAAATTTAATAACGGATATCAGTTAACTTATTCGCGTCCTTTATTCATGTAGCACGCGTGAAGCCCGAGTAGTATTCCTTCAGTCTTCCATTCAGTCAGTTACTGGACTAGAGGTACGGATTTTCCGTCCTTTCGGTAAGGACTTCCTTTCTCTGCATGATTAGGATTTCCCCATCTTCAGCCAAATGTTTTCCCCAGTATATGTTTAAATTTATCAGTAATTATGTTAAGAATTAAATAAAGTGCCTGAGCATTATATACAAGCATGATTAGTTTATGTACTAGTTACGGAGGTACCGTAACTACGACACTAGAGGCACCGGTGTCGTGACTCACATGCAGGAGAGTGATATCCTGCATCGTCCCACTCAGCTCAGCTTGGCCATTTTATCAGTATTATTAGTGGGGCGTATGGATGCATCCTAGGCTACAGTTTACAGTTTAACAGGTGAATGTGGTGTGTGCTCTACATCCTTCACATTGGAGCTGATCCCTCCACCCAGCACAGTTATTTAGAGGTCACCCCTCTACAGCATGACGAGGACACCCCTCTATGTATTCATGCAACAGTTGTTACAGTTCATGACCTATATAAGCTCTTGGCAATTAAAATACAATAAATACATGTTTTCAGAATTAATAAGTCATATCTCAGTTTCAGTATATATGAACAGGTTTATCAGATTTTTATGCAGAATTTTACCACATGTCATATCAATCTTATAGCTTTATTGTTGTCTTCTATTCCATTACTTTCAGTACTTCCTATTTCATGCTATATCCGTCCACTGAGCGTTATGCTCAGCCGTAGTCCTTTCATGTTTTCAAACGGCAGGTACACAGGGACGATCTTAGGACTTCTAAGAGAGTATGTGCATTTGGATGGGAGCTATCCAGACTCCTTTATTTTTATGCACACATTAAGTTACTTTACTTTGGTTGTTTGGACACTGTTTCGTCCTTTTTCTTTCAGTACTTAATCTTTATATTTTGGGCTTATGTTGGACTACCGATGTTTGATTCCGGTACTTCCGTTTGGTCAGTTAATGTTTAATACATTGCCTTGCATGCTTTGATGACACGCCATAAATACACGTAACGGTCCATTTATCCAAGTGGGGTGTTATAATTATGGTATCTAAGCGCAAGGTTCGACCTGTAGGCTCTAAAACTTGACTTGTGACTAGTGGGTAGTCACCAAGAACTTCTTGTATTTTGGCGTCGTTATTTTCCATGCTACTCATGAATTTTATCAGTCGGATTTTCCAAATTTTGATTAAGTAAACGGTTGGTACAGGACTGGCCATACTTAATCGCATGTGCTTTTCAGCGAACATTTCGTTTTGGTGAACTGACCATAGGCGTTCACCCTCACCCGTTTAAATTTTGTATGGATGAACTGACCATAGGCGTTCATCCTTACTCATGTCAGATTTATGTTTCAGTAATTGTCATTTTGTGAACTGACCCTAGGCGTTCACCAGTATTCATGTCATATTTTATTGGCTATACCTTCATGAATTACATATTTAGATTTATTATCCCATGTTTTGGCAGTTTTATCAACTTATCCTCTTTTATTTCAGATGCTGCCCAGACGCGAAACCGAGAATGACCCTAACGCAGCTGGCATTGCTGCTGCTGTTCAGGCTGCTATACAGGCCATGTTACCCCAAATTTGTGATGAGATCCGAGCTGAATATCAAAATGGACCTCAGCAGAATAACAACCCTCCTGCTCCACCACCTGCCACTTTACCCGCTTGGCTGGATCTGTTTAACAAGCAGAAACCCCGACTGTTTGAGCAGACTGTAGCTCCAACTGACGCGGAAGACTGGATCTACCATATAGAGAAATTTTTTGGAGCTATGGGTTGTGGTGATGTTTTTAAAGTTAGGCTGGCAGTTTACAAGCTGGAGGGTCCTGCTCTGCATTGGTGGAGGTCTCAGAAACTGTCCAATGGGGGAGATGCTTGGGAGCTTACATTGATCTGGGCACGTTTCAAGACGATGTTCTATGACCAGTTCTTCCCGCATGCGGAGCAAGCTAAGATGAAGAGGGACTTCCACGTTATTCGTCGGAATCATGGCGAGAACAGTATAGAGTTCATGCACCGATACCTCAGGATGGCTGGATTCTTAGGGGAGGCTGCGGGTACCGTAGAGGAGCAAGCGAAGCAATTTCGCTGGGCCCTTCACTCTAGGACTGCAGATAGACTGATGCGTGCCAAATTCACTAATGTGTCACAAGTAGCTAATGCAGCTCGGGATGTCGAGATGCTTTTCGAGAGGGATGAGCTCGAGAATGTAGAGCGTCCGGAGAAGAGGTACATCTCACCCAACAGACTTAAACAATTTAGCCCCATTATTGCTTGTCAACTTATATGTTATGACTTATCCAATTATAATCGTACAGACACAGAGGAGGAGACCGATCCCAATCGGCTACTCCGCATCAGAACTACAGGAACCACGGTCAGTCATATGACCATAATCGGTCAGATAAGAGGAGCGGCGGTGATAATTACCGCGGCAGCTCCAACTCATCTGGCAGCTAAAGGTGAGTCTTTAAGCTCCAGAAATACTCAACTATCGTGTAAAACAAATCTTAAATTTTTGTAAATTCCAACAGAGATGCTGGACAGGGGCGTGACCAAAACAGCAGGGGTCAGCAGGTTGCCCGACCGGCAAATTCTGGTAATTTTAATTTCAGTTAGACCGCCTTATTTCAGGTTGAGATATCACAATTGTGACACGTGTTTTTTTTTCATCGTAAATCAGGTTCTCAGCAAACCAGAGCTGCTTCTACCGTGTATACTTATCCCACTTGCATCACATGTGGAAAGAAACACACGGGACCGTGCCGTCGTGGTACAAGTGGTTGTTTCCAGTGTGGCCAGCTGGCCATCTGAAGAGAGATTGCAAGAGCGGGAATACTGCTGGTACCTCAGGCCAGATTCCTCAGATTTTACCTCCACCACCACCGATACCACCAACTACTGGTCGTGTCTACACTACTACCCGTGAACAAGCAAATAAGACCACAGGTACCATTACTGGCATTTTGTTTATACACGGACAGTCTACATGCGTGCTTTTCGATACAGGCGCCACGCACTCGGTTATTTCTACTTCATATGCTGTTAAAATATACATGACCCCTACGCCACTAGACAGTGTACTTAGTATATCTACCCCCATGCGAGACTCTATACTCATTACCCAGGTGTATAAGGATCTCCCTCTTGAGTTTGATGATAAAATCCGTCCAGTCAGTGCCCTTCCTTTAGATATGTGTGAATTCGATGTTATTATGGGTATGGATTGGTTGTCGGTTCATCATGCCACCATAGACTGTCATGCTCACCGGGTTATCTTTGGTGATGTCTAGACACCAGAGTATATTCACCAGGGTTTCCTACCAGGAAAACATGTTCAGATCATTTCAACTTTACAAGCTCGTACCTTATTATACCATGGTTGTGAGGGTTTCCTAGCTACAGTCCATGACACGACTTCTGAGGCACCTTCAATTCAGGATCAGCCAGTGGTGTCAGATTTTCCAGATGTCTTCCCAGAGGAACTTCCAGGTTTACCTCCCATGCGAGAGGTAGAATTTGGTATCGATCTCATTCCAGGTGTAGAACCAGTATCTAAAGCTCCTTACCGTATGGCTCCTGTAGAGCTTAAGGAACTGAAAGATCAACTTCAGGAACTTCTAGAAAGGGGTTTCATTCGTCCTAGCGTGTCACCTTGGGGCGCTCCAGTTTTGTTTGTCAAGAAGAAGGATGGTAGTATGTGTTTGTGTATTGACAACCGTGAGTTGAATAAGCTCACTATTCGTAACCGTTATCCACTTCCTCGTATTGACGATTTATTCGATCAGCTTCAGGGTGCCAAGCACTTCTCAAAAATCGATCTACGATCAGGTTACCATCAGCTGCGTGTAAAAGAGCAAGATATAACCAAAACTGCTTTTCGCACGAGGTACGGTCATTACGAGTTTGTTGTTATGCCATTCGGTCTCACGAATGCGCCTGCAGTATTTATAAACTTAATGAACAGAGTCTTCCACGAATTCTTAGACAAGTTTGTGATTGTATTCATCGATGATATCCTTATTTTCTCCAAATCTAAAGAGGAACATGAGGATCATCTCCGTACAGTGTTGCAGATTCTCAGACGAGAAAAGTTATATGCTAAATTTTCTAAGTACGAGTTTTGGCTGAATACAGTGGCGTTTCTAGGCCATATTGTTTCCGCAGAAGGAATCACTATGGATCCTGCAAAGGTGGAGGCTATCACCAAATGGCCAAGACCGACATCTGTCACAGAGATACGTAGTTTTCTTGGGTTGACGGGTTATTACTGCAGGTTTGTGGAAAACTTCTCACGTTTGGCATTACCATTGACCCAACTCATGCGAAAAGGTGAGAAGTTTATATGGACCGAGGAGAGAGAAAAGAGTTTTGAGGAACTCAAGCATCGATTGATCTCAACACCGATACTTACTCTTCCATCCGGTACAGGTGGTTATCAGATTTACAGTGACGCATCAGGAAAGGGCTTAGGCTGTGTACTTATGCAGCATGGGAAAGTCATTGCTTATGCTTCGCGTCAACTGAAGCCGTATGAGAAAAATTACCCTACTCACGATCTAGAGCTCGCAGCAGTCGTTTTCGCCCTTAAAATCTGGAGCCATTATTTATACGGTGAGTCGTGTGATATCTTCACCGATCACAAAAGTCTCAAGTATATATTTACACAGCGAGAGCTGAACATGAGACAGAGGCGATGGTTAGAACTGCTAAAAGACTATGACACTAATATCCAGTATCACCCAGGCAAAGCAAATGTAGTAGCAGATGCCCTTAGCAGAAAGTCAGGTATGATAAATGGCATCAAAGTTCAGGAAGAAATTATTCGGGATTTGGAGCGGTATGATATTGAGCTCTTAGTGCGCGGACAAAGGGGATAATGGGCTAGTTTGAGGGTAGAACCAGACTTACTCTCTAGGATTAAAGCCGCCCAAGAGGATGATGGTGAAATCTGGGCGATTATCCAGAACATTGACCAGCAGACCGAGTTTCGCATCGATGACGATGGTATCGTATGGCAGGGTACCAAACTCTGCGTTCCAGAAGACCCTGCTCTCAGAGAAGCCTTAATGACTGAGGCTCACAGCTCTCCGTTCTCTATCCATCCGGGTTCCACCAAAATGTACCACGATCTTAAGCAGCATTTCTGGTGGAGCGGCATGAAACAGGATGTCGCAACATTTGTGTCTAAATGCTTAACCTGTCAGCAGGTTAAGATAGAGCACCAGCGTTCCAGTGGTCTTCTCCAGCCATTAGATATTCCAATGTGGAAATGGGACAAGATCTCTATGGATTTTGTCACCGGACTACCACAGACTCAGCGGAGACATGATGTAATCTGGGTAGTTGTCGGTCGTTTGACAAAGTCAGCACATTTTATTCCAATTCGCAAAGATTTCGCAGTCAGTAAATTAGCGAAACTATTCACCGAGGAGATCGTACGATTACATGGTACACCTTCTGAAATTATATTAGATAGGGATCCCCGTTTCACTTCTCACTTCTGGGAAGGTTTGCATAAAGCTTGGGGAACTAGGCTCAAGCTCAGCACAGCTTTCCATCCACAGACGGACGGTCAGTCAAAGCGTACCATCCAGACCTTAGAGGACATGCTACGCGCCTGTGCATTAGAATGGACAGGACACTGGGATGACTATATTTTCTTGGTTGAGTTTGCCTACAACAACAGTTGGCATGCTAGTATCAAGCGTGCTCCATTCGAGATGTTATACGGCAGGAAATGTCGTGCTCCTGTTTGTTGGGATCAGGTTGGAGAACGTTTGATTGAAGGACCTGAACTGATAGAACTGACCAATGAAAAGGTCGCCATCGCTAGGGAAAAACTGCAAGAAGCGCGTACTCGCCAGAAGAGTTACGCCGACAAGCATCGCAGAGATCTATCTTTTCAGACTGGGGATCGTGTGTTCCTCAAAGTATCACCCGCACGCGGTGTCAGACGTTTTGGCCTCAAAGGCAAACTTAGCCCTCGTTACATCGGACCGTTCGAAATCCTTGAACGTATTGGTGAAGTGTCATATCGATTGGCGTTACCGCCTCAGCTTTCATACGTTCACAACGTGTTTCATGTATCATTACTCAGGGGGTACAACTATCATGAGCTTCACAAAGTAAATTATCCACTCGATCAGATTCGGGAGGATTTATCTTATATTGAGGAACCCGAAGCAGTTTTAGATCGCCAGGATCGAGTTATGAGAAGGAAGACCATTCCTTTCGTCAAAATACTGTGGAGGGACCATACCGAGCGAGAGGCCACTTGGGAAACAGAGGAGTCTATACGGACTTCTTATCCTCACTTTCAGTTTTGATTCGGGTATGTCCTTTCAGCTTCTACGTTTTTCCAGCTTATTAGCAATTTCGGCTTTTAAGCCAGTCAGCTTAAGTACCTTATAATTCGGGGACGAATTCTTCTTTTAGAGGGGAAGAATTGTAAAACCCGGTACGGCCGTATCCTTAATTCGGGGACGAATTATTCTTTTAGAGGGGAAGAATTGTAAAACCCGTATTTAAATTGGGAAATATAAATACACGGGTTATTTACTTAAACCATTTACGTAGAATTTATCGACGAAAACAAACGCGAGAAAATTATACAAGTATTATTATATACAAGTAGTATTATTATATACAAGTTTTTAAAAAAAAATAATAAATAAAAGGAAAGAGTAAGGGGGCCGGTTATAAAAAAAAGGGATTATGGGCTTTAACCCATTATTGGTTATACAAAACAAACGGGAGTTACCCCTTTTCCCATAATTAGTACACAAAAAAAAATAAAGGAATTAGGGTTTCCTTGTGTTGGCCGCCGGTAGAAGACAAAAAAAAAAGAGGCCGAGCCTTATTTTGATCTAGTAATCTGTGTTTCCTTTCCGTCATCAAACCATACAGTAATCACTCTCGGTTTCCTTCTTCTTGGTCATCACGTTTTACTTTGATTTTAGGGTTTACTAAACGAAAATTATGAAGAGTCTTATAAACATGATTAAAGGGGGTGTCGGGTTTGGATGACCATACACAAAACCGAGACATCACAAAGTCTCGGTGGTTTCGGTTTATAAAGCCGCAGCAAACCGATTCACCATCAGGGTGTTTGGTTCGTGAAGCAGGGGTGGTCGGGTTCGTTTGGCCTCACGAAAACCGAGACCTAATGTCTCGGTGACTTCTTGCCCTGACCAGCCGTGACCCACACAGGGGCGGCTAGGGCCAGTTGCAACAAAAGGGTGCGTTTGGGGGCTGTAAAACATAAGGGCGCGTTTGGCTTGTGTAAACAGTGGGAAACCGTAACCCAACAGTGGGAAACATAGGTAAAACCAGTGGGAAAAGATGGGGCTTTAAAATGGTTGTGTTGAGTAAATTTAGCGACAGTTTTAGCGACAGTTTTTCTGTCGCAAAACTGTTAGATATATGCAGTTTTTAAAAAGGGGCAGTTTTAGCGACAGTTTTAGTGACACAAAATTTCTGTCACTAATCCTTGGGGACAGATTTTGTGTTATATGTTAATTTGTTTAGTGCGACCGAGATGGGATATCTCGGTAAGCTCGGGACGTTATTATAAACCATAAAATATATATTTTTATATTATACCTTTTTAAATTAAATTGTTTTATAAATATTTTATAAGTGTATTAAATTAAATTAATTCTTTAATATTTAAAAAGGGGTATATTTTAGGAAATGAATTAAACTAATTGAGAACTTTCTAAATTAAGAAACTTCTAATTTAGCGGGATACTTATTATAGAAATACTTTATCGTCAGAAATACGGTTGTACGTAACTAATAGTAGAACGATAATACATTAAAATGAATTATTATAAGATCAGATTTAGCCGTTAATATACGTATGGAATTTCAGAAATAAATAAATAAGAAACCAATAAGATCAGTAAAATTTAATAACGGATATCAGTTAACTTATTCGCGTCCTTTATTCATGTAGCACGTGTGAAGCCCGAGTAGTATTCGTTCAGTCTTCCATTCAGTCAGTTACTGGACTAGAGGTACGGATTTTCCGTCCTTTCAGTAAGGACTTCCTTTCTTTGCATGATTAAGATTTCCCCATCTTCAGCCAAATGTTTTCCCCAGTATATGTTTAAATTTATCAGTAATTATGTTAAGAATTAAATAAAGTGCCTGAGCATTATATACAAGCATGATTAGTTTATGTACTAGTTACGGAGGTACCGTAACCACGACACTAGAGGCACCGGTGTAGTGACTCACATGCAGGAGAGTGATATCCTGCATCGTCCCACTCAGCTCAGCTTGGCCATTTTATCAGTATTATTAGTGGGACGTATGGATGCATCCTAGGCTACAGTTTACAGTTTAGCAGGTGAATGTGGTGTGTGTGCTCTACATCCTTCACATTAGAGCTGATCCCTCCACCCAACACAGTTATTTAGAGGTCACCCCTCTACAGCATGACGAGGACACCCCTCTATGTATTCATGCAACAGTTGTTACAGTTCATGACCTATATAAGCTCTTGGCAATTAAAATACAATAAATACATGTTTTCAGAATTAATAAGTCATATCTCAGTTTCAGTATATATGAACAGGTTTATCAGATTTTTATGCAGAGTTTTACCACATGTCATATCAATCTTATAGCTTCATTGTTGTCTTCTATTCCATTACTTTCAGTACTTCCTATTTCATGCTATATCCGTCCACTGAGCGTTATGCTCAGCCGTAGTCCTTTCATGTTTTCAAACGGCAGGTACACAGGGACGATCTTAGGACTTCTAAGAGAGTATGTGCATTTGGATGGGAGCTATCCAGACTCCTTTATTTTTATGCACACATTACGTTACTTTACTTTGGTTGTTTGGACACTGTTTCGTCCTTTTTCTTTCAGTACTTAATCTTTATATTTTGGGCTTATGTTGAACTACCGATGTTTGATACCGGTACTTCCGTTTGGTCAGTTAATGTTTAATACATTGCCTTGCATGCTTTGATGACACGCCATAAATACACGTAACGGTCCATTTATCTAAGTGGGGTGTTACAGTGGATCTTTGAAGCTTTAATCCATGCACAGCACAAGAAACAAGACAAAAAACACATACGGGGCTCCCCCTACAGTTATTATGAAAGCAGTAAAGGATAGATCACGGGTTGCCTCCCAAGAAGCGCTTGTTTTTGTTCACCGAGTCACGAGCCTGAATCGACCCAATTTAGTTCATGGGGAACGTGGTGAGGGATGGAATCATCTCATGAGAGATGTACTCACCAAAGTACAGCTTCAAACGCTGGCCATTCACCTTGAAATTGGGCCCATTTGGCTGAGAAAGCTCAATGGTCCCATATGGAAAGACTTTGGCGATGGTGAATGGACCAGACCAGCGGCTCTTCAACTTGCCAGAGAAGATCTTCAACCGAGAGTTAAAAAGTAAGACTTGATCACCAACGTGGAACTCTCGGTTCTTGATTTTTGCGTCATGAATGATCTTCGTCTTCTCCTTGTAGATCAGTGAGTTCTCGTAAGCTTCATTCCTCAGTTCGTTGAGCTCGTTGAGTTGAATCTTGCGATGATCACCGGCTTTGTTGATGTCGAAGTTAGCCCACTTCAAGGCCCAGTGCGCCTTATGTTCCAGCTCGATGGGAAGGTGGCATGCTTTTCCGTACACAAGACGACAAGGTGTACCACCGATCGGGGTCTTATAAGCAGTATGGAAAGCCCACAGAGCATCATCTAACTTATCGGCCCATGCGGCGCGATGCTCTCCCACAGTACGCTCGAAAATTCGCTTCAATCCACGGTTGGATATCTCGGCTTGCCCATTGGTTTGGGGATGATAGGCGGTGGAAAGACGGTGATTGACACCATACTTAGCCATGACTCTTGCAAATTGATCATTGCAAAAATGAGTCCCGCGGTCACTGATGATAGCACGAGGAATGCCGAATCGAGCGAAAAGCTGCTTCAAAAAGTTCACAACCACCCTCGCATCGTTCGTAGGGAGATCCTTGGCTTCAACCCATTTAGAAACGTAGTCGACGGGGACGAGGATGTACTTGTTCCCTTTGGAGGATGGAAATGGCCCCATAAAGTCGATGCCTCATACATCAAAGATTTCACATTCCTGTATGAAATTTCGAGGCATCTCATCCTTATGTGTGATCTTGCCTTGGCGTTGGCAAGCATCACAATGCTTAACCATTTCGTGAGCGTCACGATAAATGGTGGGCCAATAGAATCCAGAATCAAACACTTTTTTAGCGGTGTAGTTGGGACCAAAGTGACCACCGGCGGGTCCTTTGTGGCAAGCTTGGAGAATGTCAAAAGCTGCCGGTCCGTCAACACAACGATGAATGATCAGATCAGCACATTGTTTCATAGATAAGGGTCATCCCAAAAGTAAGTCTTAACATCATTCAAGAACTTCTTCTTTTGTTGGGATGTTAACCCTTTAATGAGAATACCACCCGCTAAGTAGTTTGCAATGTCCGCAAACCACGGGGTGTCATCAAGATTGAGATTTATAGACATTAAGGTCTCAAGGGGGAAAGAGTCATTGATCTCTTTGTTCGGATGATCCCATTGATATGGATCCTCAAGTCTGCTAAGATGATCCGCGGCCAGGTTTTCGGCTCCCTTCTTGTCGCGAATTTCAATGTTGAATTCTTGAAGGAGTAAAACCCAGCGAAGAAGTCTTGGCTTAGAATCATGCTTAGTCATCAAGTACTTCAACGCGGAATGGTCCGTGTATACGATGGTGGGGGATAAAACAAGATAGGGGCGAAATTTCTCAAAAGCATAGACAACAGCTAAAAGCTCTTTTTCAGTTGTCGTATAATGCAATTGAGCCCCCGTCATTATTTTGCTAGCATAGTGGATTGGTTGGAAGTGTTTATTCACTCGTTGGCCCAAAACCGCACCAATAGCAAAGTCGCTAGCATCGCACATCAATTCAAAAGGCAGCTCCCAATTAGGGGTAACCAAGACCGGTGCCTTAGTTAGCTTATCCTTAAGAAGATTGAAGGCTTCGAGACACTCTTTAGAAAAGATAAAAGGAGTATCTTTTTCCAAGAGGTGGGTCATCGGGCGAGCGATTTTAGAGAAATCCTGAATGAATCGACGATAGAAGCCCGCATGACCCAGAAAACTTCTCACACCCTTCACGGTTGAAGGTGGAGGTAATTTGGCTATGACATCTACTTTAGCACGGTCGACTTCAAGACCGGCTTTAGAGATTTTGTGTCCTAGCACAATGCCTTCTTTTACCATAAAATGGCATTTTTCCCAATTCAGAACAATGCGAGTGTCTTCGCACCGCTTAAGCATACGTTCCAAATTGGCAAGGAAAGAGGAGAAGGAATCCCTAAAGACCGAGAAATCATCCATGAAGACTTCCATGGTTTGCTCAACCATGTCATGGAAGATAGCCAACATGCACCTTTGGAAAGTCCCGGGAGCATTGCATAAGCCAAAAGGCATTCTTTTGTAAGCAAATGTGCCATAGGGACAAGTAAATGTTGTCTTCTCTTGATCTTGGGGATCGATGGGTATTTGGAAATAACCCGAGAAACCATCAAGAAAGCAGTAATATTCATTACCCGCTAAACGTTCAATCATTTGGTCCATAAAAGGTAGAGGGAAATGATCCTTTCTCGTGGCATCATTGAGTTTGCGGTAGTCTATACAAACTCTCCACCCAGTAACGAGACGGGTAGGAATCAACTCGTTGTTTTGATTTGGCACAACGGTAATTCCGCCTTTCTTAGGCACACAATGGACTGGACTAACCCATGGTGAATCCGAAATAGGGTAAATCATACCCGCATCAAGAAGTTTGATAACCTCTTTTTTGATGACTTCATGTATTTTAGGATTCACCCTTCATTGGCTTTGAATAGTGGGCTTAAAGTCGTCCTCCATGAGAATTTTATGTGTGCAGAAGTCAGGATCAATTCCACGAATGTCGGAGATTTTCCAAGCGATAGCTCTTTTATGCTTCTTCAACACGGCAATAAGTCGGGCTTTTTCTTCTTCTTTCAGGTCCTTCGCGATGATGACCGGTAACTGCTCGTTGTCTTCAAGGAAAACGTACTCAAGATGAGGAGGTAGGTCCTTAAGCTCAAGAGTAGGAGGATCCTCAATAGATGGTGTAACTAACGATGGATCATCATTAGTCACCTCTTTAGGAGAAGGAGGAGAAAACGGGTCCTCATTGAGAAGTCTCTCAATAGCACGAATGTCTTCATCCCAATTGGTAGAAAAATTATCATACTTAATATCAAGAGGACCCAAGCTCGCTTCGAAATCATCCAAGTCACTTTCTCCAAAAGGAGTCAATGCCGGAGCTATTGAGGCAACGGTCTCAACATTGGGTAGAGAAGAAAGAGTACTTTTGCAAGCATCATGAAAATGTTCTTCACAAGCCTCATCGAGAACATCAACAGCATTAACACTCTCATATGAATAAGGTTGCTTAGAAATCTTACCCATGTTGAAGACAATTTTATCGTCAACAACTCTCATGATTATTTCGCCCGCGGCTACATCAATGAGAGTGCGACCGGTCCTCAGGAAGGGACATCCAACGATTAATGGAACACAAGGATCCATCTCGTAGTCAACGACAACAAAATCCGCCGGGAAGGTGAATTTGTCAACGCCAACAAAGACATCTTTGGCTATCCCCACTGGATAAGCAACCGTACGGTTGGCTAATTCCAAAGTCATTTTGGTGGGGACTAGCTCGGGGAGAGATAATTGCTTCCAAACACTTAAAGGCATTAAGTTTATACTGGCACCTAGATCGGCTAGGGCCATGCAATTCTCTACTCCCGGGAAGTTGCAAGGAATCAAGAAGCGACCCGGATCACCAAGTTTGGTGGGCAATTTTCTTAAGAGAACGGCGGAGAAATTCTCATTAAGTTGGGTCTGAGCAATGTCAAGAAGATTTTCCTTATCACTTAGAAGATCTTTAAACATCTTAGCGTATTTAGGCATGTGAGCGAGAGCCTCGACAAAGGAGATGTTAAAATTCAATTGTTTAAACATTTTTAGAAAGTTTGAAACCTGAATATCATCCTTGCTCTTTTGCTTCTCTTTCCTCAACCTTGAAGGATAAGGTATATTGGATGAAGAAGAAGGCTTTAGGGGAATAAGATCACTCACAACCAAGGGTGGTGGGGAAATGGGGATCGAAGGTGAAGGAGGTGAGGAAAGTTGCTCTTTTTCCATGTTCACAATCACGGGTGGAGGTGTAGGAAGCTCGGGTTCCGTATAACCTTTTCCACTACGAGTGGTGATTGCTTTCATCTCCCCTCTTGGATTCGCAACGGTGTTACTCGGAAGAGTACCTGAAGAAGAGGGTTGATTACTTTGGATGAGCGAACCAATCATATCACGAATGTTAAGCGCTTGAGTGCTGAAAGAATCTCTGATGTCGGTACGGATCTCATTGCTCTGTTTTGCCATATCATTCCTTAGCTCGGCTCGAATATCGTTCCCTTGTTTCGTCATTTCTCCCTTCAAGTTGATGACTTGACTCTGAAGATTCGTCACCAGCTCCCGATTAGTCTTCATAAACGTCTCGACGTCTTGATTCACTCCCATCGGTTGATTGAGAGGTAGAGCTTGGTAAGCTTGAGAATTTCCTTGAGTTGGGTATGGGTTTCTTTGGGCTTGATATTGATTATTAGCACGAGGTTGGGGTTGGTTGTTTCGGTTATAACTTTGTTGTTGGTTTTGGTTTGCAGGAGGGAAACCGGGAGGACCAAGATAATTGTTGGAACGATAACTTAGCAAGCTACGGTCTCCTTGAGGACGAGCTTGATAGCCTCCCGTGGGATAAGTACCGTAAGCTGCGTTAACGTTTTCAGAAAAATTGCCTTGGGTAGAAGGACAATCATTGTAAGAATGAGGACCACCATATGTGTCACAAGAAATAGCAACGGCTTTAGCTTGTTGAAAGTGGTTGGTGGCTATGGTCATGAAATTCTTGTTCATTTCAGCGAGTTGTCGAGAAATTTCAGTCATCTCAGGATTGGAAGTAGTAGAAGAAACATTGACTCTCGAGTTAGATCTTGAGGATGCGGATGAATCCCAATTCTTGTGGTGAGTAGTCATGTTTTCAATCAACTCTCTACACTCCTCCGGTCTCCTTCTCATAAAAGTACCACCGGCGGCGGCATTGATCGTGTCACGATCACGAAAAGTGAGACCATTGTAGAAGGTGTCAATGAGAGTGACGGGGAGCATATTGTGATTTGGACAGCGGTCGATCAAATCATTGTATCGTTCCCAAGCATCGAAGAGCGATTCATCATTGTCTTGCATGAATCCACTGATTTGGTTACGAAGGCTTGTGACCATGGATGGGGGGAAGTAGCGCGACAAAAAACGTTGAGTCATGTCATTCCACGTATGAATAGAATTCTTAGGAAGACGGTCAAACCATTTTTCGGCATGGTGAGAAAGCGAGTGGGGAAAGAGTTGAAGGCGAAGGTCATCCATAGAAACTCTGGGGCACTTCATGCTTTGGGTTATGGTAATGAATTTGTCGAGGTGTTTGTTGGCATCATCATCCGGAATTCCACGAAATGGGTTAGTTTGCACTTGCTGGATCATGTGATGCTTCAACGAAAACTCCTGAGCCGTGACGTGCATTGGCGCAATCGGGCCTCCGCGTCCGTTCATGGTGGGTTGACACAATTCCTCCATTGTTCGTAAATCAGGTAGGAGGACATTGTTGTTGTTGTTGTTGTTCAAATTGGGTAGAGGTGGGTTATTATTGTTGTTATTAACACCAGCCATATCTAGATCTTCACGAGTCTCGGGCTCAGAATAGTTCGAAGATCTAGTACGCATACACCTGCAGAAGAAAAATATACATAGAGAATATCTATATAATCTATATAATCTTTTTGGTGCAAAACCTTTTGAAAAGAATTGCTTTTTATGAATTTATAAGGTTTTTGTATTTTTTAAGAATTTTATATTTTTTAGGATTTGTGAAAATTTTTAAAGCAAGGAAAATAACGTTCAAAGAACGGATCCCAAAATTCAATGCGTCTCTCACTAAAAACCGTTAATCTTAACGAAAAGAGCCGGCAACGGCGCCATTTAATACTCGGCTTTTACCCCAAGTATAAAATCTTATCGTCCGAATCCTTTCGAATTGATTACCGATCTAAAGTGCGACTCAATCGTCTTTTGGTGAACAAGAGAATGGTTTGGTTTTGATTATCTATTTTTAACTAATAGCAAATAAGAAAAATGTCGTTGAGTAAAGTTGAAGTTTAAAGATTAATATTAAAATGACGAGTTAAAATAAATGCTTGGAAACTTAGAGATAAGATTAGAAAAGTTACTAGATCACTTAATAAAAACTAACACTTGGAAACCTTGCAAAAACAAGAATGTGGGTGAAATTGGTCCAAATCGGAGTATATTCCGATCTGATGATCGGAATGTTGGAAAATAGGGGCAATCGGAATGTTTAACAAACGGGGGCAATCGGAATGTTATAAAAAGGTCCAGATCGGAATATGGAATAAGAACACAATCGGAATGTGTCAAAAGCTTCCCAATCGGAATACTGGAAATGAACTAATCGGAATAATATTAAACTTCTCGTCGGAATGTCACAGGAGGCAACCAATCGGAATAAGCAAACAAGATCCTATCGGAATGTTAAACCCTAATCCGATCACTCGATCGGAATGAGGGAGAGGGTACCTGGTCGGAATACTAACTGCTCAAATCGGAACCCCTTAAAACCCTTTTCCGATTAACCAATCGGAAAGAGGGGTGTTGGTGGCTGCTCGGAATGTCACGATCGGAAAGGGGTTTGTACCCTTTCCGAAATATATGGGATTCGGTAAATAAGCCAAGGAATAAGCTAATATGATAAGCTTATCCCCAAACTAGGACGAATAAAAAATAAACCGGATCAAATAAGCACAATTATCAACTTATCTAAACTCAAAATAAACAAACTTTTAGATCAAACAATAAAAACATGAACTTTTTAAGAAAACTTTTTACAAGTAAATAAGCTAATCATAAAAATAAGCCAATAAGCACAAGAATCTCAAAGCTTATTCGTATGAAAACTTAGGTAATGATCAAAAGATTAACTTTTTAAGCACGAAATCATTAAGAACAACACGGATCATATGAAATTCGCACCAAAATCAATCTAAAAATCAAAGAAAGGTAGAATGAGATTAAGGATTAAAAGCTTAAATAGAACTTGATTAATAAAATAAGCAATACAAAATGTTTAATCTTGAAAGATTAAATGAAAAGATGAAACTTAGTGAGAGAAAGTGTAAGACTTTCTCTCTCTAAAACTAGAAAAGTGAAAAAAATGAAAAAAAAAAACTAAAAATTAAAGACTAACTCCCTCCTAATGACTATTAGGAGGGTATTTATAGGGAAGGTGGAAGGAGTGCATGTGTTGCATCTTCTTTCTTTCTTTCTTTACGTCTTCTCGACTCGACTTTAATTCTTTGTCTTTTGTCGATGTCGTGTCGGGATTTGAACTTGTCTTTTAATTTTCTTCTTCTATTAGACTTAAGTTCTTCGACTTCGTTAAATTTCCGTCTTTAGACTTTTTCTTCGATAAATCTTCAGAATAGGTCTTGGACTTCCGTTCTTTTTGCACTCTTGATCTTTTGACTTCGTCTTTTCCCGTTTTCTTCGATAAAAGCCCGTGAAAGCCCGTGTTTTCTTCCTTTTTCATATTTTGGTCCTAAAACAAAATAAAAACACAAACCACGCATAATTCTGACTTTTATGACATAAATCACACGTTTTGGTCTTGTTATTATTGGAAATAAGTGGTAAAAGGATAAGTGTTTTCACACTTATTAGTGCAATACTTCTTTATACACAACGTTGGTTGTGTAATTGCAATATGCGCCTTCTTCGTCACAACACAACACTTTAAGTCCTTGCTTGCTTTTTACCCTTGAGATTGCGACATACAATTGTCCGTTTGAAAACACTGGTCTTTCTAAGTATAGTCCGACCTTAGATAATGTTTGACCTTGACTTTTGTTTATAGTCATGGCAAAACATACGGAAATAGGGAATTGTCTTCGAGTAAGCTGGAATGGCATTTTTTTATCTGATGGGGTTATGCTGGTTCTGGGTATAGCTACAACTTTACCAACTTTACCACCTGATATAATCTTTGCCTCTATGTTTGTTTTTGCCATTCTGAGTATTTGTAGTCTTGTCTCATTACAAAGTCCACCCCTTTGATCAAGGTTGCGCAAACACATAACGGGAGCACCAACTGTAAGAGCTAACCTGTGGTGTGGGATTCCGGACATTTTTATTGAGTTCAGAAATTCCGTTGAGTATAGGGACTCGTTATGGTTGAAATCTATGTCGACATCTCCGACTGTATCTGAACTATAGTACACTTTTTCTTTTCCGGCTAGTTTTGACATCATCCTGTCATTAATTTTGTCGACCTGTTCGTGTGTTGGTGCAAGAATAGCTTTGTCTTGCCAGTAAGTTGGGTCGAATAAGTTGTCCTCCCAATTTTCATAAGTTTCTTTTATCACTGATTCTATATGGTCGTCAAAGTCTTGTATAAGCATTTCGTCTGGAAAGTGTACGATAGCATGTCCATCATTTTGGCTGCCTATTTTTCCGTCTCCAATATTTAAAATCCATTCCGCAAATTCGTTTATTTGTTCAGCATCTTTATGGTTTCCCCTTAAACGAAGCCTCATGTTTTATATAAGTTTCAAAACAGTACAATTCTTCCATAAGTCAGACATATTTAGGGAAGCATGAACAACATCTTGGCGGGTGCCATTAGGAATAACAGGTAGAATTTGACGAAAGTCTCCTCCAAAAACAACGACTTTTCCACCAAATACGACGTCATTGGAAGTTGATGTATTAGTTTTTGATGTTACATCATGTATAGTTTTTTCAAAAGCTTCAAAACAAAGTCTGTTTACCATAGGTGCTTCGTCCTATATTATCAACTTTGTGGCACGGATTAATTCTCCCAGATCGCTGCCAACCGGGATTGAACACATTGAATCCTCGTCAACATTTATAGGGATTGCGAACCGCGAGTGTGCGGTTCTACCACCATCAAGCAATAGAGCTGCTATTTCACTTGATGCAACATTAAGAACTATGTCTCCTTTTGATCTTAAAGCTGCTGTCAATGTCTTGTACAAAAAAGTCTTGCCAGTCCCTCCATAACCATAAACGAAAAACATTCCACCGCGCTTATTTTCACAAGCATCGATTATAGTTTCGTATATTCCTTTCTGTTCATTTGTCAAACTTGCATATAATGCTTCATGTTGGTTTAGCAATTCTGGAATCTTATAATCAAGTTCATCGTAGATCAACCTATTGTATCCTTCCATTGTGAAGTCTGAATTTGGATATGGCATATTGACGATTTTCTTTAAGGTTCTTGAATTGCTGAGAAGTTTATCCTCAATATATGTTAAACATATAGTGTACCTTTGAAGATCAGTTAGTTCAAGATCTGAATACTAAACATAAGAAATTAAATATTAGTTTGTAGTTGGAATATTATTTATGTCAGTAATGTTTGTAAGTATACCTGGATGATTTTGTTTTATCCTTTCAATGTATAGAACGTCATCTGCCAACAGATGCCATGTCTTCTCCCAAACAATTTCAGGTCTTGCCATACTATCTGATAATATTAACATAACAAAATAATTCCTCAGATAATCTCCCATTCCCCACTGGCTTGTCTCAATTATACCATCTATGTATTCCTTATCTTCGTCTAATAATCCACGTGCAAAGCAAGCCTCCTTATGTGTTGGATATACTACACCATCATACTCTCTAAATTTGTCCTAATCTGTTGCACCTCTAACATGATTTAACAACATACGTAAATAGAAAAGCTCACCCCAGGAAGGAGGAACGTGATGAATTCTGCCAATGGTTTTCCCTTGTTTTCTTGGAGTCCATATTTTGTCAACATGGTTCCAAACATAATGTTGTGGGAACTCAACGTACAACAGTTTTCTTGCTGCATCATGTTTTTCAGTGCATTCCATCCAAGCTAAGAACTCTGTAGTGTTTACTGAATTGTTGTCTAGTTGGAAGTCAATACTTTCTGTAGGATTAAATACGATTGATTGTTCATTTGGAAGGTGAAATGGTAAACGTTCAACAGCTGGAAACCTGTGGTGTATATCAAATTTAAATATCCTCCATGCTGCCTCACATGCTGATAAATAACGGCAATCATAATAATCTTTAATCTCGTCCTGTTCTTCTTCTTGTGCAACAACAGTAACTCTATTTGGACCCTTGTTAATGTACTTGAATAAGTATTTAATAGATTTGAACTGATTGCACCATTCAACGTTTATGCGCGCTTGATACCTTCTTAATAAATATTCGTTGTATGGAACAACAAACCCACCATTAAGTGCTACACCTTGTTTTTTAACACTTCTTCCATTATCAGACCTTCGGTATATTGCGTATCCTTTCTCATCAATGAAAGTGTTATTGTTTAACGGTTTCGGGAGTTTCTTTCAACACTTATTTTCAACCATGCAAGGGCAGTTCCCATTGTCAGGACCACAAGGACCGTGCATCATAAATTCTTTCACCAACTGGTAAAGTTGTGGGGCTATCTCTTTATCTGGTATTTCGGTTGATATACACTTGTCAATTTCGGACGGGAATCTTAATTTATTTGCACTTTCCAACCATATACATAAGTGACAGTGTGGCAAACCACGTTTTTGAAATTCTATTGTGTAGACTTCTGCAAATATAAAATAAAAAGGCGTTATTAGTAAAATGTAGTTTTTTTTTAATTATACGATGTATTATTTACTTGTTAATTAATAGAAAGGTATTGTGGTAATTGTAAGATTTTGATTTACCTGCTTTAACACGTCCAAAAATATGTTTTTCTTTAATGTCCTTCATCAGCTGATCCAGCTTCATTTTAAACACTCGGGTTATTATATCCAGACGATCTTCGGATTTTACACCCTTTTTACGCAAGAATCTTGTAATTTCTGGCCACTTAGGATTACATGCAAATGTTATAAATAGATCAGGGTAACCATAATTCTTTACCATCGCCATAGCATCGAGGTAATTTTGTAACATGTATCTTGGGCTACCGGTGAAGGATGAAGGAACAATGTATTTTTTTCCACGTTTCTTGTTTCCTTGGTTTGAAGATTATGCGGCCTTAGATAATCTAGAAAAAGTCTCACATCTTAATTCTTTGTTCTAGTTCTTTATGTATAACATTCTATCAGCCTCAACCATTGTGTATCCATCAACCAAAAATTGCTGAAATAAGCGTCTACCATTTGTAATGGTTGAAAAAATATTTGGTCTGTCTTGTATTCGGTACGCAAACCATTCACGCATTGTTACTCGTGTTTTTTGTCTTCTGGTGTATCTTTTGTAACGTGTGAATGGTAAATGTCTGTTCTATACCCATCTTCTGTGTAAGGGAATAGCAATGGATACTGTAATGGTAGATATTCAACATGTAACTCACTAATCTTTCTCTTCTTTCCGTTGTTTTGATGTAGAATAATGTCTCGTTCGTCTCGTGTTGAGTTGAAATCACCAACTATAAGGCCAGCAACCTCATTGGCTGTTGGAAGGTTATATTGTCTTCCATCTTTTACACGTCTCCCTATTAGTCTTAATTTGATGTTTTTGATTCCATTTGCTAACTGTTGGCCAACCATTCGAAATTTTTTAACCAAAGGGTTTACACGATCTAACATGTCTTTTATTTCCTTTGTAAGATAACGATCAATGGTGGTAGGTGTAGACGTTGTTCCATCTCTGTTGAACTGATTAGTTTTTAAACAAAGTTAGTTATTACTTTTAATGTAAATAATAAATGAACGACTTATTTTTTTTAAGAATGAATGTAAAACAATAGAATACCTGACAGCATTTATGCGGTGTTCAATTTCCTTTGGAGGATCGTAAATATAAAGCTGTGAGAATGCTGGTTTTTGGCCCGACTCTGGTTGTAGGTCTCCAATCCTATGGTAGTTTTGGCCTTGAATTCTAAAACAAAAAGGACCACGTCCGGTATTAACAGAATGATCGACTTTACCACCCATGGAAGTAAAAGCAAACATGGAGTTATAACGTCGTATGTTTGTGAGAAATGATAGGCTTTTTCGGTGTTGTCCATTCATAAGTTTCTGTAACAATGGCGGAGGATCCTTCAAGGCAACTGGTAGTTTAACTTTTCCTTTACCACAACACAATGGGAATGATTCATTTTTACCAGCAACATTTGCTCCCCTTTTACTTTCTGCAAGCCAAACCATTGCACCACATTTGTTGCATTGGATAGTTGGATCTCCATGATCAAAGTACTCTGATTACATTAAGCAAATGAAGAGTTTAAGTGAATATTAACGATAGAGATTATAGTTATAATAATTTGTTAATAAAATTTTTTGTATCAATTAGATTTGTAATATCAGTACCTTTACATATTCCTGTAACACGTTTAATATATCCGTTTTCATCGTCTGTTTATGATGAATCAGAATCTGTTGTAGTTGAATTCTCCAAATTTGTTGTAGTGCCTGTGTTGTTTATTATATATGGTAAACATAATTAGTTATAATAACTGAAGAAATTATAATATAATATTTATAGTTGATGGTTTAAGATATCACCTGTTGAATTTCCTATTCTGAAGAAAAAAATATTTTAAATTAATAATAAATCAAAAGGGAAAAAATTTCTCAAATTTGTTTGTTTTAAATGTTAATTTGAAATAATAAAATATAAGTGAAGTATATCTTACTTGTAGAGATATTTCTAACTGATGGAATCTGATTTGTAATTTCAGGTGTGTTTATATTTTTACTTGAAGATCCGAGGAAGTTGTTTATAGGGGTTGTTGGTGAATGGTGGTGTTGGGTAATGTTGGAAGAGAAAGTAGGTTCAACTGTTTTGCGGGGTCTGCCTCATTTTTTTGGTGGATTTTGTTGAACAGTTTTTGACGAGTGTATTTCATCAACAATTTGCATTGTTTCATCATACACTGGAATTTTTCGCCTTCGTCCTGATTTTCTTAGTGGTTCTACGATTATGGGTGTTAAACTTTGTAGTGCTGCTGGAGGCTTACATGGTCGTCCACGTGGTCTTTTTGGAGGTATGTTATTATTTCTTCCTGTGTTGAAGTGGATTTTCTCTAACAATGTGCCTAATGTATACAAACATAATATTCAGAGTTAATAGATTTTCATATAATTGGAATACATTAAAGTTGTGAATAATATGTGTATGTTATAAAAGTACTTTTTCTAGTGGATGTGGTTAAGCTCATAGTCGAATGAACTGTTTCATCTGCTTTGTTTGTTGAAGTATGGCCATTGTTAGGTGCGGGGAATGTGTTCTGAATGTGTTGTACACCAAAAGCATTCATCTGGGCAGATTGTTTTTCATACAAAACTGGTTTTTGTTGTTGATTGAATCTTCTAGTTGGACCACCTACAAAATAAAATTTTCAAACAGTAGTAAAATTCTATATAGTTTTCCAGATAGAATGAATGATTATATATTAACTTACCAATAGTGAAACTGTTGTTTGGAATATATATAGGTTGATAGCGAAGAACATTGTTATAGGATCCATCATTGAATGAGAAAAGGTTTTGTTGACGAATTTGGTGTGCAAGTACTGTGTTTCTTTTGTTGAGTATATTTTGATTCTCTGAGAATGCATAAAGATTGTATGTATTACCAAAACCAATAAAAATTATAACAAAACATATTAAATGAGTTTATGTAACAGAAATTAATCAAAACTAACCAAAGATTGTTTGTTTTGTAATTTCATCATCAAGTATATTATGTATACTTGAACCTGTAAAAGAGTTCCTTGACTTTGTGTACAATGATTGATGATTTTCTTCAAGAGAGACATCAGTGTCAATATTCTTCCTTTTGTTATTCATGAAAGTGTTTTTTTTGTTGCCTGTATTGTGGTGTGTCATTCTGATAATGAAAACATCTATAGGGGTGTGTAGATATTTATGATATTAATAACATATAATAAGGTAACGATCTGTTACGATATACTTAAAAAATTAAAATATATTGCTGCTTTGAACTTGATATGATTATATGCACAAAATATTATTATGTAAATGTCCTAATTTAATTAAATATGTTTTATTGTTACTTGTGAAATGTTTTTAGTATGGATTCTGTATGTCTAAAGTTATTGAAGTTTGTTCAATTCATGTAGTTTTTTTAAATTATAAATCTGGACTGTATAATGTTTTTTAAGTTTGGTTGATCATATTTTATAACCCAATTTTTTAGTTGTTTTGAAGTTAAAATTAGGAAATATATGAGTATATAGTTTTCTAATATAATTGTATGTGTTTCTTAAAATTCATATAATAAAATGGGTAGAATATTTTGATTTATAATTGTTTAAATTATATATAATGTTTATTGTTAGTTTGTTAAATGATTGTAGTCTGAATTAAGAAGGTGTTTTTTTTATTTAATTATTATGGTTAAGTTTGTTGTAGACAAATAAATGTAGACTGATTGTTTATTGAAAAGACTAACAGAATTTTTATTAAAGACAATTATTTGGAATATAATTGTTTAAAAAAATACAATATTCTATAAAATATGGTGCTAAACACTGCTATCTGAATCATTTTCAGTTGATTGAGTATCATCTGATTCAGTCTTAAATGAACTTTCAGAATCGTCATCGGTTAAGGGATCAACTATAGGTGTATCATCAATGAAATCATCCATATCATCTTCGTCAGTATCAGTGTCTTCATCATTTGAGAATTCTGAATTTTCTATATCTTCATCATCATAATGTTGCGAGTATGTTGTGGGTGGGTGATGATCAGACTCCTATAAAAGAAGAATTAAAGAATGGAAAATGTGATGTTGGTTGTTGAAATATTAAGTAATGTTATAAGCAGCTGCACGTAACAATATATGGAGACATTTTCATGTTCATACCATTTGGCCATCTTTTGCAGAAGAATCGTGATGTTTTGTTTTTGTGTTACTGGATGCTGATAGCTTCTCATCGTCTGACGAAAGTATGTGAATAACATCATCAGTTTCATAGCGCTGTGGAATATATTCATCACTTGGTTCATCCATAAGACCATAAGTAGGGATTCTTTGATATTGAATTGGTGTTTTTTTTGTTCGTTTAAATCGTAGAGGCGTTTCATCATTTGATTCCTATAAAAGAGAAATTTAAAATGTATGAATGTGATGTTGGTTTTCCAAATAAATAAGTAATGTTATAACCAATTACAATTTAAGAACATTTGTAAGGAAATTATTATTATGTTCCTACCGTTTGCCCATCTTTTGCAAAAGAAGCATCATCTTTTGTTTCCTTGTTTGTAGATTGTGATAGTTTTTCATCATTTGACAAATTTATGTCAATAACATTACGGTTATTTGAGACGGGTCGATCCTGCATGTTAGAGATAATATATTGAACTTGTAAAATCAGTTGATATTATTGAGATATTATGTAGTTTACGTCATACCATTTCAGTTTCAGATATATTGATCACAGCGTCCTTGTTAAGAGATCCGTTATCTTCTAAACTGGGTTGTTTTTTATGATTGGTAACCTTTAAGAATAATAATTTAGATGTTTTGAGTTGGAAAATAATCAATAAATAAGAACAATCATATACCTGTGATAAGCTAGTGTTGTTGGTAACCATGATAGTCAAATGAATGACATGTTGGAGATATAAATGAAAGGCAATGTGATGTTTGTATTTATATAAAGTTTAAAAGTGAGTTAATTTAGTTATGGATTGATAGGTGTGAAAACACCCATCCTTTTACCACTTATTTCTTGCTAAAACAAGACCAAAACGCGTATTTAATATCATTTGTTTAGAATTATGCGTGGTTTGTGTGTTTGTTGTGTTTGCAGAGTCAACCGGATGAATATTAGAGAAAACATGGGATTGCACGGGTTTTACCGAAGAAAAAGACTCAAGACGAAGTCTATTGTCCAAGAGATGCAAAAGATTTGAAGTCAATGGGCCTATTTGAAGATTTATCGTAGAAAAGGACCAAAGATGGAAGATTTACATATGTCGAAGGAACTCAAGTCTATTAAACGAAGAAATTAAAAGACGAATTGAATTTAATCGTCGACAAATCCCGAATCAGAATCGAAAACGTCAACTTTTCTAAAAAGACGAGAAGACAAGAAGAAAGGGAGAAATCCCACTCACCAACCAACCACTAGGCCTATAAATAGGATTCACCTTCACACTTTTTGAGCGAGTTTTATTTTCCAGTTTTCTTTTCTTTTCTTTCGTAGGAAGCCAACACCATTAAGGTGTTGGTGATTTTTCTTTCTTGTTGAATCTTTAATCTTGTAAGTTTTTAATCTTTCCGTTTGTTTACTCTACCTTAATCAATCAATATCATCTTCCATTTCAATCTTGTTCATCTTTCATTTTTATTTAAAGTCTCAAGTTCTTATTTTGGTTGATTTTAATCTTCAAAAGTAAGTGGGTTTTGTGTTTTTATTGTTGGGATTTGATGTTTATGGTTGATAAATGATTAGTGTTTAGTTTGCTTTAAATCTTTTGGTTAAATTTGGATTGTTTTGATTAAAATCGTATTCCCTTGTTCTTCTGATTTCTTCATTTTACCCATATTCCGAATCAAGTATTTCTCCCTTTTTATTCCAGATCGACTGGATATTCCGGATCAACCAGATATTCCGGATCAGTTACTTATTCCGAATCAAGCGCTGTTTACTTTTATTCCGAATCATGTTTGTTCATCCGGAATATTTTATATTCTGGATCAAAGCCTTTTCCGGAATAATCAATTATTCCGGATCAACCCTTTTATTCCGAATCAAGCTCCTTTCCATTTTATTCCGGATCAACCTATATTCCGGATCAATAATTTTATTCCGGATCAACACCCGTATTCCGGATGAGCTTTGATATTCCGGATCAACCACCTTTTGTTAATTATTCCGAATGAACTGATAATATTCCGCATGAAGCCTTTTTCCCATTTATACCGAATAAGCCTTGTATTCCAAATGAAGTACCTTTATTGATTATTCCGGATAGAGCATTTCTTCAAGTTATTCAGGATCAACCCATTTATTCTGGATCAAGATTTATTTCGGATCAGCATTATTCCGAATGTGTATGCGCACTCGATCAACGTCTTATCAAGAGCCCGAGACTCTCGATAACTTAGACATGGTCGGTGTTCACAACAACAATAACAATCCACCTCAAAACAACATGAATAATAACAACAATGAACCTCTACCGGACAATCGCCCTATGATTGAACTTTTGCAAGCACATGTAGAGGGGAACAACGATCCAATTGTCATACCCGCGATTGCAGCCAACAACTTTGAGCTCAAATCCGGCTTTATTCATATGGTCTCTGCTCAACCATTCTTGGGGCGTACCATTGATGATCCTCATGACCACATCAAAAGGTTCCTGCAACTCACGAATACGGTTAAATTCAATGGTGTTCCACAAGAGGTAATCCGTTTACGACTTTTTCCTTTCTCCTTAGAGGGACAAGCCCGACATTGGCTTGCAAAGGAACCACCACAAAGTATTCTGATGTGGACGGACTTGTAGACCAAATTCATAAACTACTTTTTCCCACCCTCTCGTACTACCGCTTTGCGGAATGAAATCATTAATTTTGAACAAAAGTACGATGAGACTTTTAGTGAATCTTGGGACCGTTTTAAAGACCTTTTAAGAAAGTGCCCACAACATGGTTTTACCAAAGTGCACCAAATTAATACTTTTTACAATGGTTTAAGCATGAATGACCAAGATTCACTAAATAGTGCCTCGGGGGGTAATATTTTGGTTAAGAGTTCTAATGCCGCTTGGGATATTATCGAAAATAAGTCTCGTGTGCAAACCAAGAGTGTTCGGACCAATGCCGCTAGTGCTAGTACTAGTGACAACGACAAGAGACTTGACAAAATTACGTCGCTTCTTGAATCACTTGCTACCCAAACCGCTAGCAACACCAACAGCATCAACGCTAAAAACGCTCCAGTCAATGTTGTAAGCCAACCATGTGAAATATGCGGGGGTCCTCACTCTTACACTACTTGTACCTCCACCCAAGACTATCCTTCTGAGAATGTTAATGCAGCATACGGTACTTATCCTCCGGCCGCTTATCAAGCTCGTCCTCAAGGAGACCGCAACTTGTTTAGCTATCGCTCAAACAACTTCTTTCCCCGCCCGGTTTTCCTCCTAACAACCCAAACCAACAACAAAACCTCAATCTCCCTCCTCAACAACAACCTCGTGCACCATACCAACCACCTCAAAGACAACCATATCCACCTCAAAGAAACAACCAAGTTTACCAACAACCTGCTTATCAACCACCCGCCTACCATGCTCCTCCTCCCAACCAACCCACTGCATTACACCAAGATGTTGAAACCTACATGAGGACTAATGATGTGATCGTGGAAAATCTCCAGCGGGAAGTGCTCAACTTGAAAGCAGACATGGTGAAACAAGGGAACGATCTTAGAGCCGATATTCGAAATTCTTTGAGTAGTCAAACGAATGACTTAAGGAACATGATGGCTGGTTTCTTCCAAGGTAATCAAACCTCTTCTTCGGGTACTCTTCTGAGTAACATCGTGGCTAACCCAAGAGGGGAGATGAAAGCAATCACCACTCGCAGTGGCAAAGGTACCAAGGAACCTGAGCTTCCTATACCTCCACCGG
This sequence comes from Glebionis coronaria, assembly GCA_025667525.1. Lineage (NCBI taxonomy): Eukaryota > Viridiplantae > Streptophyta > Magnoliopsida > Asterales > Asteraceae > Glebionis > Glebionis coronaria. The sequence goes on from JANFOE010002188.1 coordinate 28,228, forward strand.
TGATTGTGACTAAGGAAAACGAGTCACCTACTCATATTTCTCAACCTTCTACTTCCCCAATTCATCCACCTCTTACATCTACCCCCCTCCACCCAAGGATGTGAGTGATCCTTCGATCCCAAAGCCTTCCTCTTCTTCCGATATACCTTATCCCTCAAGGTTGAGGAAAGAGAAGCTCAAAAGCAAGGATGATATTCAAGTTTCGAACTTTCTCAAAATGTTTAAACAATTGAATTTCAACATCTCCTTCGCTGAGGCTCTCGCTCACATGCCTAAATACGCAAAAATGTTCAAAGATCTTCTTAGTGACAAGGAAAAGCTTCTTGATATCGCTAATACCCAACTTAATGAGAATTACTCCGCAGTGCTCTTAAGGAAATTGCCAACCAAACTTGGTGATCCGGGTCGTTTCTTAATCCCTTGAAACTTCCCGGGAGTAGAGAATTGCATGGCCCTAGCCGATCTAGGTGCTAGTATCAATTTAATGCCTTAAGTGTTTGGAAGCAATTATCTCTCCCTGAGCTAGTCCCCACCAAAATGACTTTGGAATCAGCTAACCGTACGGTTGCTTATCCAGTGGGGATAGCCGAAGACGTTTTTTTAGGAGTCGACAAATTCACTTTTCCTGCCGATTTCGTCGTGGTCGACTACGATATGGACCCTCGTGTGCCATTAATCGTTGGACGTCCATTCTTGAGGACCGGTCTCACTCTCATCGATGTTGAAGCGGGTGAGCTTATCATGAGAGTGGGTGACGTTAAAATCGTCTTCAACATGGGAAAGCTTTCTAAACAGCCTTATTCATACGAGAGTGTTAATTGTATCGACGTTCTTGATGAGGCTTGTGAAGAACACTTCAAAGATGCTTGCAAAAGTATTCCTACCTCTCCTCCCAATGTTGAGACCGTTTCCTCTATTGATTCATCACCAGCTCTATTTGGAGAAATTGATTTCCTTTGGAAAGATTTTGAAGCAACCATGGGAGATGTGAACTTAGAAAATGACGATTCTCCCACCGATTGGGATGAAGACATTCGTCTCATTGAGAAACTTCTCCAAGAGGACCATATTTCTCCACCATCTCCCAAGGCCATTGCTATCGATGAACCGAATTCGACTACGCCTACCATCGAAAATCCTCCGGATTTAGAGCTTAAGGAGTTACCATCCCATCTCGAGTACGTGTTCCTTGAAGAAAAGAAGAAGTCGCCCGTCATCATTGCTAAGGACTTGAAAGAAGAAGAGAAATCTCGCCTCATCGCCATGCTTAAAGATCATAAGAAGGCAATTGCTTGGAAAATTTCCGACATCCGCGGAATTGATCCAAACTTTTTTACTCACAAGATTCTCATGGAAGATGACTTTAAACCCGCAATCTAGAGCCAAAGAAGGATTAATCCTCGCATTCATGACGTCATCAAACAAGAGGTTATCAAACTTCTAGATGCCGGCTTGATTTACCCTATTTCGGATTCGCCATGGGTAAGTCTCGTCCATTGTGTGCCCAAGAAGGGCGGAATAACCGTTGTTCCCAATGAACACAACGAGTTGATTCCCACTCGTCTCGTTACTGGGTGGAGAGTTTGTATCGACTATCGCAAACTCAATGATGCCACGATAAAAGATCATTTTACTCTTCCTTTCATGGATCAAATGCTCGAGCGTCTAGCGGGTAATGACTATTACTGCTTCTTAGACGGTTTCTCTGGGTATTTTCAAATTCCCATCGATCCCAAAGACCAAGAGAAAACCACATTCACTTGTCCCTATGGAACATTTGCTTACAAACGCATGCCTTTCGGTTTATGCAATGCTCCTGGGACGTTCCAAAGGTGTATGATGGCTATCTTCCATGACATGGTTGAAGAAACTATGGAAGTATTCATGGATGATTTCTCGGTTTATGGCGATTCTTTCTCTGCTTGCCTTTCCAATTTAGAACGTATGCTTAAGCGGTGTGAAGACACTCGCCTTGTTCTTAATTGGGAAAAATGCCATTTCATAGTAAAATAGGGCATCGTGCTAGGACACAAAATCTCCAAAGTCGGTCTTGAAGTGGACCGTGCTAAAGTCGATGTTATTGCAAAATTGCCTCCACCGTCAACCGTGAAGGGTGTGAGAAGTTTCCTTGGTCATGCGGGCTTCTACCGTCGATTCATCAAAGATTTTTCTAAAATCGCTCACCCGATGACCCACCTCTTGGAAAAAGATACTCCTTTTATCCTTTCTAACGAGTGTATTGACGCCTTCAACCTTCTTAAGGATAAGCTAACTATGGCACCGGTCTTGGTTACCCCTAATTGGGAGCTGCCTTTCGAGTTGATGTGCGATGCTAGCGACTTTGCTATTGGAGCGGTTTTGGGCCAAAGAGTGAACAAACACTTCCAACCAATCCACTATGCTAGCAAGACAATGACGGGGGCTCAATTGCATTATACCACTACCGAAAAAGAGCTTTTAGCTGTAGTGTATGCTTTTGAAAAATTCCGCCCCTATCTTGTCCTTTCTACCACAATCGTTTATACCGATCATTCCGCGTTGAAGTACTTGTTAACTAAACAAGATTCCAAACCAAGACTTCTTCGCTGGGTTTTGCTACTTCAAGAATTTAAAATCGAAATTCGTGATAAGAAGGGAGCTGAAAACCTAGCCGCGGATCATCTCAGTAGACTTGAGGATCCATATCAAGGGGATCATCCGAACAAAGAGATCAATGACTCTTTTCCCCTTGAGACCTTAATGTCTATCAATTCGTGTTAGCCCTATATTTTATATAGTCGAACAAGAATGTAATAGGTTATCTTAGTCGTTAAAAGGTCTTGTATTGTAATAGGTTAGTCGGGAAAACCGGGCTTGGACTTTAAGCTAATATTGTATAAGTTAGGGGTGTAAGCCCAAAACAAAGCCAAGCTCGGCCCAAGTCACTTAAACCCACGGCCCGTATGCCAAGGGTATATATACCCTCTTCCATGTGTGGAAGAGGGTGTTGGTTCATTTTACTTTCTCTCTCTAGTAAACATTAACCTTCTAAATTCTCTCTTGTTTCTCTCTCTACTTTTCTTCTCTTTCTCTCTCTAAATATCTCTTCTAAATCTTGTGTTATGGATTAAATGGGATTAACATTTGGTATCAAGAGACTATAGTGGATAGGTGATTGAAGATTCGTGTGGTGTGTTCTTGATTTTTCGTGGTCATTTTGATCTATATATCACGTCCCAAAAATTTTCTTGTGTTTTTATGGTTTTTTCTTGATACAAATCTTCTACATAGTTGTGGTAGATATTTGGTATTGTTACTTTGGCTAAAAACACAAAATTTTTGGGTGTTTTGATCATTTTTTGGCTTAAAATCACGAATTGGTTGAGTTTTGTCCGAGAAAAGTGGGATTTATTCCGATCAGGTCATCGGAAAAGGGTTGATAGTTTATTCCGATCAGTGTAATCGGAAAAGGGTTTTGGGATTCCGATTGCATTCCAATTTGAATATTCCGATTTGACATTCTGATCTAAGCTTTCCGATTTGAAATTCCGATCTAAGCTTTCCGATTAGACATTCCGATCTGAGCATTCCGATTTGGCCATTCCGATTTGGACATTCCGATAGGGATATCCCGACAAGGGTATTCCGATTAGGGATATTCCAATCAGGGTATTCCGATAGGGTTTATTCCGACAAGGTTATTCCGACAAGGGTATTCCGATCAAGGACATTCCGACAAGGTTATTCCGATGGACATTTCGATGGATATTTTGTTTGAGTAATTTTTAGACTTAGCCACTATCTAGACTATTTTCGGAAAATTTTTAGGTCAAGTAAAATCAAATTTTTTCCCTATTAGTTTTTGGCTATTTCTAACTCAAATTCAAAATTTGGCGATACAAAAATTTTCGGCTTACCGTTTTGTCAGACTGAGGAATTTATTGTCGGACTGAGAAAAAAACTTTGAATTTTCGGAATTTCAATTTTAACCACACAACATCACAACAAATCCACTAAGATCTGCAATTCATTCACAAGTATTCACCATGTCTAACAACAACATCAACATTACAACTGCTAATCAAATTCGTTTGGAACAAGGTGGCAACGGTAATCCACCTGTGCTCACTGCCGGTTGCTACGTTCAATGGAGATCTCGTTTTCTCAGATTTCTCGACGGAAAAGAAAACCGAACTGCTCTTCGTCACTGCCTTGAGAATCCACCTCCAGTTTTTGAATTCAGACCAATTACCACACAGTCAGAGGATGGTACTTCATCAACCATACGAGCTATGGAGGATTTTGACACATGTTCTGCTGAGAAAAAGAAACTTCTCCAAGTTGAAGCTGATGATGTAAACTTCATACTCACTGGAATTGATAACGATATCTATTCCACAGTTGATGCATGTCCTAATGCTATGGAAATGTGGAATGCAATTCATCGATTGAAGCAAGGTGAGTCGATCAATGTTCAAGATCTCGAGACTAATCTACTTTGGGAGTTTGGAAAATTCACATCTGAAGATGGTGAATCCATTGATTCATATTACTCGAGATTCTACAAAATGATGAATGAGCTTGTCAGAAATCAGTGCACCATCTCCAACCATCATGCCAATGTTCAGTTTCTACTTCAACTCAAACCGGAATGGCAAAGGTTTGTGACTTTGGTTAAACAAAGGGAAGATATCAAGACCATCTCCTATCACAAACTTTATGATATCTTGAAACAACATCAGAATGAAGTGAATGAACTAAGGGCTGAAAAGGCAGAACGGTCTGCTAATTCTATTGCTTTTGTGGCTGCTACTTCAACAAAACCCGTTCCTCGTCAACAACCACCTACTCATTCCTCAAAGTCATCAAGCTCATCCACCAAACCTCTAGCTGCTGCTAAACACAAAGCAAAAGCAATTGTCCCCACTCCACCTCCAAAGTATGACACCGAGTCAGATGGAGACAGTGATGATGAACAAACTTCAAGGGACAAGAAGATTGAAGAACTCATGTCTTTACTCACCACAACTTATAAGAAGATCTACAAACCTACCAACAACAACCTCAGATCATCATCTAATGCTAGATATAAGGAAGTTGATCATGCACCTCGGTATGATCGTGATGCTAGGTATGATAATCAGAGGATGTCGAATCAAGTTGGGGCTAGAGACACTGTAGGCACTCCAGTTGTGCAAAAGACTGGGATTCAATGCTTCAACTGTAAGGGATTTGGGCACATGGATAGGGAATGCAAGAAGCCCAAAAGGGTTAAGGATTCGGGATATCACAAGGAAAAGATGTTGATGTGTAAGAAAGAAGAAGCAGGAATACCACTCACAGCAGATGAAGTTGACTGGCGTGATGACACTGATGATGAAGCCGATGATCAAGAGTTGGAGGCACATTATGTGTACATGGCAAAGATTCAAGAAGTGATCCCAGAGACTGATGATACTTGTGGACCCATCTATGATTCTGAGCCACTTGAAAAGGTACCATCACATGATAACTATAATGTGTTTGCTAATGAACGACGTCATCCTGAGCAACCTGAAAGCATCAATGACACATATGTAATGGACACGGAGGATAACAATATCTCTACGGATTCACAGCATATGTGTAATGATGACGGAAAAGCTGTTCAGGATACTGACTCGGATGAGGACCGTGATTTGCTTGCGTCTATTATTGATTCTTTAAAACATGACATTGAGGAAAACAAAGAGGCTAATAAACGTTTAAAGCAAGCAAACACATCCTTAGCCGAGGAGATAGACAGGCTTAAAGAGTGTGATTATGTAAAAGAAGCTGATCGACGGGTTGCGATAGCTAATAGTTTGGTACATGAACGTAAGGTGCTCAATGAACAATATTGTTCTGAAGTAACACACGAAATTCATATGTCAAAACAAAAGATATTGGACCTTGAAGAACAACTTCTTCTACATAAACTCCAAATTACTGAATTAGAGTCGGTTAACAAAGAACAAACTGAGCTTTATAAAACTCGTGAAGAAAAGGATATTGAAAAAATTCTTGCTTTGGAAAAGAGAGTCGACACGTTAAACAACATTATTTACAAAACGGGCCAGTCTATTCAAACTATGAATATGCTCAATAGAAATATGAAAACGAGTTTTGTCAAGCCTGAATATCTCAAGAAAGTTCAAAGTACCAAGCCTGCTCTTTATGATATCGGTTGTTATGTTGATAATCTTGCTCTTATGCTTTCCCCTGACTACGACGAAATCATTCGTCAACAAGAAGAAAGTCGATCAAACTTAAGTGATTTAATAATGTTAGCCCTATATTTTATATAGTCGAACAAGAATGTAATAGGTCATCTTAGTCGTTAAAGGTCTTGTATTGTAATAGGTTAGTCGGGAAAACCGGGCTTGTAATTTAAGCTAATATTGTATAAGTTAGGGGCGTAAGCCCAAAACAAAGCCAAGCCCGGCCCAAGTCACTTAAACCCACGGCCCATAAGCCAAGGGAATATATACCCTCTTCCATGTGTGGAAGAGGGTGTTGGTTCATTTTACTTTCTCTCTCTAGTAAACATTAACCTTCCAAATTCTCTCTTGTTTCTCTCTCTACTTTCTTCTCTTTCTCTCTCTAAATATCTCTTCTAAATCTTGTGTTATGGATTGAATGGGATTAACATTTGGTATCAAGAGCCTATAGTGGATAGGTCTTGATTTTTCGTGGCTATTTTGATCTATATCTCACGTCCTAAAATTTTTCTTGTGTTTTTTCATGGTTTTTTCTCGATACAAATCTTCTACATAGTTGTGGTAGAGATTTGGTATATTTAATTTGGCTAAAAACACAAAATTTTTGGGTGTTTTGATCATTTTTTGGCTTAAAATCTCGAATTGGTTGAGTTTTGTCCGAGAAAAGTGGGATTTATTCCGATTAGGGATATTCCGATTTGTGCAATCGGAAAAGGGTTTAAGTTTTTCGATCACATTCCGATGGGTATTCCGATTTGACATTCCGATCTAAGCATTCCGATTTGACATTCCGGTCTAAGCATTCCGATTTTGACATTCCGATCTGAGCATTTCGATTTGACATCCCGATCTGGACATTCCGATCTGGACGACATTCTGATCTAAGCATTCCGATTTGACATTCCGATCTGAGCATTTCGATTTGACATTCCGATCTGGACATTCCGATAGGGTTTATTCCGACAAGGGTATTCCGATAGGGTTATTCCGACAAGGGTATTCCTATCAAGGACATTCCGATGGGTATTCCGATGGACATTCCGATGAAAATTTTGTTCGAGTATTTTTCACACTTAGCCACTATCTAGACTAGTTTCGGAACATCGTTTACACGAAGATTAAAAAAAAAATTCCTAGACCATTTTTAGGCCATTTAAGCTTCACTTTCAAATTTTGGCGAAGTGAAAAAATTTTCGACCAAAAATTCGAATTTTCGGACCAAAATTCAAATTTTTAGGCCAATTTTAGGTTTTATTTTTGTCAAAATTTTTCACTTTTCAAATTTTTTCCCTACTAGTTTTTAGCTAATTATAACTCGATTTCAAAATTTGGTGATTCAAACTTTTTTCGGCTTACCGTTTTGTCGGACTGAGGAATTTATTGTCGGACTGGGAAAAAAATTGGAATTTTCGAAATTTCAACCACAATCAAATCACAACACATCCACTAAGATCCGTAATCCATCCACATCATATCCTCTTCGAGACATCCGTTCAATGGACATCTTCGTGGATTCAACACCAACAACGTCCATGACTGAGATGACTAAAGAGAAGATGCAGAATCCAGAGGTTCAGACAAATACTAAGACTCCAATCAGTAAACCTTCTAACAAGGATTCTACCACCAAAACCGTTCATGCAATCAAATACAAGATGTCGAAAGCAAAAGAAATATGCATGGAACACATAAAGTTGCTTCAGTCACACCTTCAGGTTCTTTCAAGAGAAGACCTAAAAGGCACTCGTCTTGAAATTGGATTCAAACGGGTATTCTTTCTACTATTTGGTCAAGATGTTGAGACATTCATTAGAACGATGCTACTTAATATGGACCATCTTCAACAAGAACTTGACAGAGACGATTTTCACGAGAATATATCCATGGAGGTCCTTTTAGCTCTCAACAGTCAGTTCCAGCAATTCATTGACTCAAGTGGCTTATCCAAAAACGATCGAGAGTTCACAAGCACATACTTTACCAAATATACTCTCGTAGATCTTCAAGCGTTCAAAAAGGCACTTCTTTAACATATGAGCAATATAAAGATGTCAATTGCTGAAAGAACACGCCATCAAAGGCACTTTTAAAGAAGGGTGAATCAAAGACTGATGCAGACGAAAGAGAGAACTATCGATATAGATCAAGCATTGGATGCTTCTTCGATTGATACAGAAAGCAGCGGAACAGAATCCGAAAAGCAGAATACCAGCAACAGCTCAGGGAATGATCACACAGTCAATGATGCGGATATCAGACCCATTTTTGATGATGAGCCAATGGCTAAGGTACAATTAAATGTTGTATGTGATGTTGATTCTAAGATTCATGAGCTTGAAATTCTGTTAGCTCAGAAGACAAAAGATTTTAAGGATGCCAAACTCGATTTTTCAAAGAAAAATAACAAATTTGAGGCTTATTTTGAAAAACTTGAAAAAGCAAATGTTGTTCTTGAACAAAAATTGGATCGTAAGATTCAAGATTTCAATGCGGAAAAAGAACATTTTGTGAAACAAATAAATTTGTTAGAATCAAAGTTGTCCTCTCAAAATCCAAGTCCTCCGCCTGCTTCACCAACTGAAATATATGTGCAACCTATCGACACTGTAGACAGTAATGACGCGACTGCTGATAACGACATATTTGATAATATGAACATTAAGTTAGAACAACGTGTCGCTAAATTACTTCTACAAAATGAGCAATTAAAAGCTCAGATTCAGGAAAAGGTTTTTGCACTTACAGCTGCGAAAAATGAATTAAGGAAGTTGAAAGGAAATAGTGTGGACACTAAGTTTGCAAAACAGTATGTCTTGGGGAAACCTCCTTCTCAACCAATCAGACCTTGCTCAGTTGCTAGACAACCGAATGCATTTAAGTCTGAACGACCTAAAATGTCGAACCCGAGGTTTGCCTCCCAAGCTGACATGCGTAGCAATTTGTCAAAACCAGTCACTCCACAATCTAGACCCTCCTTAAGACAGACTGCTTCTACAAAACCCGATCACATGAATGCTTCAAGAAACTCTAGATCTAGCTCCAAGAACATGCCTAGGCGTAGTTCAAATGACACGGGTCCTAAAAGCTATCTAGAGGATGCTAAGAAAAATACACAAGCAAGAGATAGGACCAAACCACAACCTAGGAGCGTTGTTCACACATCTAGGAATTCTAGACCCTTCTATGATGTGCACAATTCTGCCAACCCTAGGAACTCTAGAGCCTTCTCAGATGCTAAGCACTTTGTTTGCATGACATGTAACAAATGCGTGTTTAATGCCATTCATGATGCTTGTATAACGCAAGTCCTGAACAAGGTGAACCACAAAGTTAGAGCATCTCAAAGACGGAACCCTACAGGAAATAGGTTTTCTCCAACAAAGTCTTCCGCTGTGCATGAGAAATCTATGACTCCTAGACCTTGTCTTAGGTGGATACCAACGGGTAGAACCTTCAAAACAATAGGTCTTAGGTGGGTTCCTACTGGGAATATATTTTCCTCTAGCTCGACAAAGGTTCAAGGTGAACCCCCACACGGTTCTCACAAAAATATCACTAACCCACATGCAAGCATACAAACTACTGATAAAAGTGCAGGTAATAAAGTAAAGATTCAACAAGAACACAAAGGTTTTCCATATTCATACCGGTCAACAAAAGACACTCTCAGAGTTTGGTTGTTGAAGAAGCAGATATCAGAGAAATACGTGTCTCAAGGGTTTCACAAGTAAGATTCAAGATGACTTACAGTCACATATCAGGCTGTAACTCGAACGTCAAAGAAAAGGAACTTTATCTCTTCAACGATAAGTTACCCTCAAAACGAGAAATTCATATTTCTCGGTCACGAGCTTCTATTAAAACTATTCAAAAGTTTTATGCTCGTGTACATTGCTTATAGTCAAATTACAGATTGTAACCCGGGCTCACAAGATAGGAAAGTTCATCCCGAGTATGACTTATCCTCAAAACGAGAAATTCGATTTTCTCGGACACGAGCTTACATTAAAACTATTCGAAAGTTTTAAGCTCGTGTATATGACTTCTAAGCACATCCCAGCTTAGGACTCGGACCTCAAATAAGGAAAGTTTATCACGGACGATAACTTATCCTTCTCAACGAGAAATTAATATTTCTCGGTCATGAGCTTCCTATAAAAACATTCAAAGTTTTTAAGTTCATGAAAAACGATTTCTAAGTATATGTTAGCTTAGACCTCGAACTTCAACTTAAGGAAAGTTTATCACGGATGATAACTTATCCTTCACAATGGGAAATTTATTTTTCTCGGTCATGAGCTAGTCACAAAACAATCAAAGTTTTGATCTCATGAAAAACGGACCCGAAAGGGAAGTGTACGTTTCAGTGCGCTTTCCCTAAGCAATAGAAGAGAAGTCTTCTATCCTGATTATTTTAAAACCGTTGAACACAATTTTTCAAGAATTTCTCAAAAAGATTTTTCTAAATCTTTCAAAATTGTGTGTTCAACACTCCCTTCCTCATATGTGGTTTTCATATCTCTAAATTATCATATGTTATTTTGATCAATTTTTGAGGGGGAGCGTTTTAAAATCAAGCCTTTTAATGTTGTTGGGTACATCTCTAAAATTGTCATATTTTATGTATCCAACACATTCTGAAAATGTGATTAAATCTGTCATATATATTATCGGTAAAGGCATCTCATCTCCCTACCTCAACATATTTTGTGGTGTCGTTTTTCTAAACTTTTGTCAAATTTTGTTTCAAGACATACATATATTGTTGAGGGGGAGCGACCCGACTTAATGTTCCATGATTCATGCGTGCACACATGTTTCTCTTCCAATCGGTTTTTAGAAATTGTCATATTTTAATCAATTGGTATCTCTAATATGATATTTTTATATTAGAGATAGGGGAGAAAATGTGATTAAAATGTAATATATCGCAACATGTGATCTTAAAGACTCAAGTGCAACTCTTTCCTTCACATGCCAAACTATTTCGTATATCGATGCATGTGTGTAGGGGGAGCTTTTCGGAAATGTAAAACTTTCAAGTGTTAAAAGTTTTGATTTTTATCAAACACTTTGAATGGTTTTCAATGGTTTATGGTTACGATCTATACCCAAAACAACCTACTATCCACTACGGAACGATGGAGTCAAAAGATGGTTTAGGATAGGAAACTAAGTCCTATGATCCAAACAGAACCGGAGGGATCTACCCAAGGACATTCCATAGCTAGAAATAGTTGTCCTTAGGAAAGATGGAGTGGAATGAAGCTGAATGCGGACCAAGTACTTAAGTTAGCACTGGAACAATCACAACAAGGTGCTAATGATGACGTATTGGTAAGCATTGAAGGAGTTGCATATTCTATGCAACTTAGGCAGAAACCGGGTCAATACATCTATTGAAGACAAGTCATTATGGACCCAGTGATGCAATGCACAACCCTTCCCAGCCATTCAAGTTTCTCTCAAAAGAAACTTGTCTCATTGTCACGGAGATCAACACGTATCTATTGACTTTCTCACTCCGAGTCAGTTAATATTGAAAAGGTGGCAGTCTGCTTCAGCCTCCGATTACCAAAATGCACTTATTGAATCTAGAGCCAAACGAGATCAATCTATCATCTCATTAGGACACAATCGAGTCCTACGCATTATCCTTGTGATATTGCCAGAACATCTGAGTAATACGATTCACAATGAAGATGGAAATCCTGCTTGAGCCAGCATTAAACAAGCTCATGGTAGGTAACTTGTGCGATTCTACACGAATCAAACTTGTGAGAACTGGAAAGCAACTAAGTTTCGATTCTTAATTGATTCAAACTTGATTCCAGGTTTCTTCGCAAAATCCGTGTGATCTTGCCAAAACATTCAGAGTGACACTCTTTAGTGTTCACAGTGACGAATGGAAATCCTTCCAGTGTCAACATCAAACAGCATTGCGGTAGGTAACATGCAAGATTCTTATGAATCGAGCTTGTGGCAAACTGGAAAGCAACCTGTATTTTACATATCCATACGATTGATGGTGCGATTCTTATAGAATCAAACTTGTTCCAGGAATTCTGAATTGACGACTCTAATCAAACGGATAACCGTATTCTTTTTTATTCACTCTTTACGTTCGCAGTCTGCTTTGAGACGGTCGAGTAAAGAGAACTGGCTACTACCACCGGGAAACCCTGTCAAGGAGATTCTTAATCGAATCTACCCGATCACAGGTACGGTATCTAATACCGTCTAAACGGTCTTCACCGACCGGAGGTAAAACGCTACCGAGTTAGGATGAAATGTTCAAAGCCATTTTATCCGTGTCTATATATGTTGCTGCATATCAAGAAGGTGGCGTAGCTGTGCAACCGATGTCGATTCAGAAGTCACAAGAGCACAAGATGGCGATAATCAAGATACCTAAGAATGTAAGAATGTAATAGGTCATCTTAGTTACAAGGAGCACAGATGAAGATCTCAAGCACTCAAAGTCAAATGACAAAGGCTCAAGATAAAGATCACGAAAGCATGAAGGAACAAAGCTGTTACAAACAAGATCAAGACCAAGATACAAGAACAAAGCAGGAAGATCTTCTCTACAAGAATGTATTCACTCAACCATCTTAGGCTTTTTAAGCTTTTTAAGATGACCGATACATTGGGGGAGATTGTTAGCCCTATATTTTATATAGTCGAACAAGAATGTAATAGGTCATCTTAGTCGTTAAAGGTCTTGTATTGTAATAGGTTAGTCGGGAAAACCGGGCTTGTACTTTAAGCTAATATTGCATAAGTTAGGGGCGTAATCCCAAAACAAAGCCAAGCCTGGCCCAAGTCACTTAAACCCGCGGCCTATAAGCCAAGGGTATATATACCCTCTTCCATGTGTGGAAGAGGATGTTGGTTCATTTTACTTTCTCTCTCTAGTAAACATTAACCTTCCAAATTCTCTCTTGTTTCTCTCTCTACTTTCTTCTATTTTTCTCTCTAAATATCTCTTCTAAATCTTGTGTTATGGATTGAATGGGATTAACAAATAAACCTTTCTGATTCTAATAATTATATTAAGTTTGTTCCTCAAAAAGAACTTTCCAAAGAACAAAAGATGTACAATAGTGTTCCACCACCAAGTGATGAACCCCAAAAGAAAGTTACTTTAAAAAGGAGTTTCAAAAAGCAATCAATTTTGTTAGAAAAACAAATTTTGGATGAAAAACGTAAATGGGATGAGAAAAGCAAAAGTGTTCAGCAATTTGAGTTTATAAAACAAGGAATTTTAAATTTGTACAAAGGTGTCGTCGATTATGAAAAGGTTTCTAGGGATACCATTTGGAATATTAAACCTAACCCACAAGTAGAAGTCGTCATTCAACAATGCATTGTTCCAACCATTGATGATCTTTCAAAAAATGTGGAAATGTTTTATAATGCTCTCACTGAGGAAATGTTAACTGATTTAAGCTATGTCAAATCTCTTGAAGATGAAGTTGATTTTCTTCAAATTAAATTAAAGACACAAGAACACCAACTTTCTAACGAAATTGATCGACTTTCTAAGGAGTACTTTTATGCTGACCATATGAATGCTATACTTGGTGTGTATACCGATCTTGATCAATATTGTCATGTAGCATGTCTAGTGTCAGAATCAGACGAGAAATGTCGCAATCTTGAAGTAGAGCTTTCAAAACATATTCAGTCATACAACAAACTTTCGAAAAGTTTTTCTCAACTTGAGAAACACTCCATTTCTCTTGAACTTGCTTTACAAAAAGGTGAAAAATCTCATAATCATAAAAAGTGTCAAGAAATGTCAGCTTCTTCGTTTCGTCTACTAAATGAAAAAGATTTCGAAATAAATGATTTGAAAGCTCAGCTAAAAGAAAGGGACATTGCCATAAGTGAGTTACAGAAACTCATTGAGAAAATGAAAGGAAAGTCTGTTTTGGGTAAACCATCCGCTGTTCATCAACCGAATGCGGTTAAATGCCCTAAATCATCTATTTTAGGACAATCCCCACAGACTTTGCCTAAGATAGGAAATGATAAGAGCACTAATGTGATAGCACCTGGAATGTATAAGATGAACACTAGGTCCACTCAAACTGGAACAACGCAGTTACCTCAGAATAATAGGAAAACTAATCAATGTGTGTCTTCTTCTACAGGAGTAAATCCTACTACTAGTGTTAGCGGACCACAGCTTAAGAGCACTAGAATTGAAGATAGAGTCATGCCTAACAATAGTCAAGGGAAGAAGAAGGAAGTAGAAGATCACCGTAGGAATTTTAAGTTTTCTTAGAATAAAACGTCTGTAACTGCTTGTAATGACAGTTTAAATGCTAAGACCTCGAATGTTGAAGTTGTTTGTGTTGAATGTGGAAAATGTGTTCGTACTTTCAATCATGATGCTTGTGCTCTTAATCATAATGGTGTGAATACTAGAACTAGGAAGCCTATTCCTGTGCCCACTAGTACTAGAGAACCCACAAGTACTTTGAACCAATCCACTGATCAACCACTTAAGAAACTAAGTGCGTTAGACTTCACTACTCTGCGTAAACAAAACAGATTAAAGAAGCTATATGAGAACATGATTAGGACATGTACACGGGGGTATTCGAGATTTACACCACCCGGATACAAATGGGTACCTAAGTTAACCACATTAATGATCGGGTCTAGGAATATCAGCTTGCCTGTAGACTTTGCATCTAGGCCCACTACTATTTTGGAACCCGTTTCTATCAAGGGCTCCCATTTGTCAAATGCTACATTGTCTTCTAATTCTTCTGCAGCTCGTCGAAATCATCCTATTCATAATGGACTCCGGGTGCACAAAGCACATGACGGGCAATCTCAAGCTTCTCATTAACTTCGTGGAGAAGTTTTTGGGTATGGTACGGTTTGGAAATGATCAATTTGTACCGATACTCGGATATGGAGACTTGGTTCAAGGGAATATCACTATAAAACGGGTTTATTATGTCGAGGGACTGAATCACAATTTATTCTCGGTTGGTCAATTTTGTGATGCGGATTTGGAAGTGGCTTTTCGGAAATCTACTTGCTATGTTAGAGACTACTATGGGAATGACCTTCTTACAGGTTCTCGTGGTTCTGATCTCTACACTGTAACTCTTCAAGACACATCTTCAACAAATCCAATTTACTTAATGGCTAAAGCGTCATCATCTCAAGCATGGTTATGGCATCAACGATTGTCACATCTCAACTTTGACACCATCAACTTGCTTTCGAAGAATGATACTGTGACCGGTCTTCCTAAGTTTAAATTCGTCAAAGACCATCTTTGTTCTTCTTGTGAGTTGGGGAAAGCAAAACGGAAGTCTTTCAAAACAAAGACTACCCCAAGCTCAAAAGGACGATTGGAACTTCTACACATGGATTTATGTGGTCCCGTGCGTTTAGAGAGTATTAACGGGAAAAAGTATATTCTCGTGATTGTTGATGATTACTCTAGATACACATGGACTTTCTTCTTAAGGTCCAAAGATGAAACACCAGAGGTTCTCAAAAACTTTCTCAAGATGATACAACGCAATCTTCAAGCTCAAATCCTAACCGTAATAACGGATAGGGGTACTGAATTTTTGAACAAGAACTTGCAATCTTACTTTCAAGAAGAAGGCATCGAACATCAAACGTCTATTGCTCGAACTCCTGAACAAAATGGCGTTGTCGAAAGACGGAACCGTACTTTGGTTGAGGTTGCTCGAACAATGCTTTCTGCTTCAAAATTACCGCTATTCTTCTGGGCTGAAGCAATTACAACTGCCTGTTATACTCAGAATCGTTCTCTCGTCATCCCTAGACATGAAAAGACACCTTACCACATCATCAATGGCAGGAAACCTACTGTCAAATTCTTTCACGTATTTGGATCTTTATGCTACATCCTTAAAGACAGTGAGAATCTCGACAAGATGAAAGAAAAAGGTGATGCATGTATTTTTGTGGGGTATGCTACATTGTCGAAAGGATATCGAGTCTATAACAAGAGAACAAAGATTATTGTCGAAACAATTCATGTGAACTTTGACGAATTGCCACAAATGGTACTTGATCACAACAGCTCAAGTCCCGCTCCTCAATGTCCAACAATGGCACCTACACAAAACAGTGTACGTCCCGTGCAAGAATGTCAACAAAGTACTCCTACAGCAGACTCGATGGATACGACACAAATGAATGAGTTGGTTGATTTATATGATCCAATGTTTGATGAATATTACTATGGAAACAATCAAGTTGTGTCAAAGCCTTCCGCTGTCAATACTGCTGATGCAACTGAACAAAATCAACAAGACACAACTGCCTCTACTTCAGCATTGCTCAAGAGACAATTCCATTGGTTACTCAACAAACTCAAGAAACAATCATACAACCAACATCACCAACCGTCAATGTTGGAGGAGGAAACAACAATCAAGCAGTCGATGCACAACCTGACGATGAAGAATTTATCAATCCGTTCGGTACACCGGTACACGAAGTCGGAGAGTCTTCTACTCAACATGTTGATCCGTCCAACATGCATACATTCTACCAACCATATCCATCCACTCACCATTGGACACGTGATCATCCATTGGAGCAAGTCATTGGAAATCCTTCACAACCGGTTCGAACACGCAGACAACTCGAAACCGATGGCGATGTGTGTATGTATGCACTCACCGTGAGTTCAACTGTACCTACAAACATCAAACAAGCCATGACTGACCATGCGTGGATTGAATCAATGCAAGACGAAATTCATCAGTTTGAACGCCTAAATGTTTGGGAACTTGTTGATCGACCCTATGGAATGTCAATTTTAGATTTCAAATGGATCTGGAAAAACAAACTGGATGAAGAACAAACCATCATCAAAAACAAATCTCGTCTTGTGGTTAAGGGATACCGTCAACAAGAAGGCATAGACTACGATGAATCATTCGCTCCAGTCGCTCGTTTGGAAGCAGTCAGGATATTCCTTGCTTATGTTGCACATAAGGGCTTCACGGTTTTTCAGATGGACGTTAAAACTGCTTTTCTCAACGGTCATTTGAAGGAAGAAGTGTATGTGAATCAGCCGGAAGGATTCATCGATCCTCATCATCCTGACAAAGTCTATCGTCTCAAGAAGGTTGTATATGGACTTAAACAAGCTCCAAGGGCATGGTACGAAGAACTTTCAAACTTCTTGGTGTCCAAAGGATTCTCCAAAGGTTCTATTGATCCTACTCTCTTTACTAATAAATATGGGGATGACATAATGCTGGTGCAAGTTTATGTTGATGACATTATTTTTGGTTCTACGAACCCAAAACTTTCAAAAAGTTTTGAAAAATTAATGCACAGCAGATTTGAAATGTCAATGATGGGGGAACTAAAATTCTTTTTAGGCCTCCAGATTCATCAATCCCCACGTGGTATCTTCATTAACCAAGCTAAGTATGCTCAAGAGATACTTAAAAAGCATGGTATGATCTCATGTGCTCGCGTTGGTACACCATTGTCGACCACATCCCTAGACGCTGACTTGTACTCATATCTCGTAGATCAAACGCGATATCGCAGTATGATCAGGTCACTTATGTACCTTACAGCCAGCAGGCCTGATATGCATCATGCCACATGATATTATGCACGATATCAAGCCAGACCTACTCAAAAGCACCTCAAAGAGGTTAAACGGATCTTTAGGTACCTTAAGAATACCATTCACATGGGTCTCTGGTATCCGAGGGAAACCGGTTTTCATCTAACAGCTTTTTCAGATTCTAATCACGCACGTTGTCTTGATAGTCGAAAAAGCACTTCTGGTAGCATACAATTTCTAGGGGAAGACAAGCTTGTCAGCTGGTCGTCAAAGAAGCAGGATTTCACTTCGCTCTCATCAGCTGAAGCAGAATATGTGGCTTTATCCGCGTGCTGTGCTCAAGTCCTCTGGATGAGAACTCAACTCATGGATTATGGCTTCCACTTTGATAAAATACCTATGTATTGTGACTCAAAGTCGCCCATAGCCATATCTTGCAATCCGGTTCAGCACTCCCGCACCAAGCACATCAATGTCAAATATCACTTCATCAAGGAACAAGTGGAACGCGGCATAGTAGAATTATACTTTGTCAGAACTGAGTACCAGCTGGCAGACCTGTTTACAAAAGCTCTCTCGAAAGATAGGTTTGCGTATCTCGTTGGCCGTCTTGGTATGAAGTATATAACTCCAGAAGACTTGGAGGTTTTGGCAAATGAAGCTGCTTGATTTTCTCTAACAATGACTTCTAAGAGCATCACAGCTTAGGACTCGGACATCAACTAAGGAAAGTTTATCTCGGACGATAACTTATCCTTCTCAACGAGAAATTCGTATTTCTCGGTCATGAGCTTCTCATAAAAACATTCAAAGTTTTTAAGTTCATGAAAAACGATTTCTAAGTAAATGTCAACTTAGAACTCGAACTTCAACTTAAGGAAAGTTTATCACGGATGATAACTTATCCTTCACAACGGGAAATTTATTTTTCTCGGTCATGAGCTAGTCACAAAACAATCAAAGTTTTGAGCTCATGAAAAACGGACCCCAAAGGGGAGTGTACGTTTCAGTGCGCTTTCCCTAAGCAATAGAAGAGAAGTCTTCTATCCTGATTATTTTAAAACCGTTGAACACAATTTTTCAAGACTTTCTCAAAAGGTTTTTATAAAATCTTTCAAAATTGTGTGTTCAACACTCCCTTCCTCATAATAGGTTTTTATATCTCAAATTTGTCATATGTTATTTTGATCAATTTTTGAGGGGGAGCGTTTTAAAATCAAGCCTTTTTAATGTTGTTAGGTACATCTCTAAAATTGTCATATTTATGTATCCAACACATTCCGAAAATGATATGAAATTGTCAAATGTAATATATTATATCGGAAAAGGCATCTCATCTCCGTACCTCAACATATTTTGTTGTGTCGTTTTTCCAAAATTTTGTCAAATTTTGTCTCAAGACACACATATATTGTTGAGCGGGAGCAACCCGACTTAATGTTCCATGATTCATGCGTGCACACATGTTTCTCTCCCAATCGGTTTTCAGAAATTGTCATATTTTAATCAATTGGTATCTCTAATATGATGTTTTTTATATTAGAGATAGGGGAGAATATGTGATTAAAATGTAATATATCGCAACATGTGATCTTAAAGACTCTAGTGCAACTCTTTCCTTCACATGCCAAACTATTTCGTATATCGATGCATGTGTGTAGGGGGAGCTTTTTGAAAATATAAAACTTTCAAGTGTTAATAGTTTTGATTTTTATCAAACACTTTGAATGGTTTTCAATGGTTTTATGGTTACGATCTTTACCCAAAACAACCTACTATCCACGACGGAACGATGGAGTCAAAAGGTGGTTTAGGATAGGAAACTAAGTCCTATGATCCAACCAGAACCGGAGGGATCTACCCAAGGACATTCCATAGCTAGAAATAGTTGTCCTTAGGAAAGATGGAGTGGAATGAAGCTGAATGCGGACCAATTACTTAAGTTAGCACTAGAACAATCACACCAAGGTGCTAATGATGACGTATTGGTAAGCATTGAATGAGTTGAATATTCTATGCAACTTAGGTAGAAACCGGGTTACACATCTTTTGAAGATAAGTGTCATGGACCTAATGATTCGATGCACAACCCTTCCCCAGCCATTCGAGTTTCTCTTAAAAGAAACTTGTCTCATTGTCACGGAGATCAACACGTATCTATTGACTTTCTCACTCTGAGTCAGTTAATATTGAAAAGGTGGCAGTCTGCTCCAGCCTCCGAATACCAAAATGCACTTACTGATTCTAGAGCCAAACGAGATCTATCTATCATCTCATTAGGACACAATCGAGTCCTACGCATTATCCTTGTGATATTGCCAGAACATCTTAGTGATACAATTCACAATGAAGATGGAAATCCTGCTTGAGCCAGCATCAAACAAGCTCATGGTAGGTAACTTGTGCGATTCTACACGAATCAAACTTGTGAGAACTGGAAAGCAACCAAGTTTAGATTCTTAATTGATTCAAACTTGATTCCAGGTTTCTTCGCAAAATCCGTGTGATCTTGCCAGAACATTCAGAGTGACACTCTTTAATGTTCACAGTGACGAATGGAAATCCTTCCAGTGTCAACATCAAACAACACTACGGTAGGTAACATGCAAGATTCTTATGACTCGAGCTTGTGGCAAACTGGAAAGCAACAATGGTGCGATTCTTATAGAATCAAACTTGTTCCAGGAATTCTGAATTGACGACTCTAATCAAACGGATAACCGTATCCTTTTTGATTCACTCTTTACGTTCGCAGTCTGCTTTGAGACGGTCGAGTAAAGAGAACTGGCTACTACCGCCGGGAAACCCTGTCAAGGAGGTTCTAAATCGAATCTACCTGATCACAGGTACGGTATCTAATACCGTCTAAACGGTCTTCACCGACCGGAGGTAAAATGCTACCGAGTTAGGATGAAATGTTCAAATCCATTTTATCCGTGTCTATATATGTTGCTGCATATCAAGAAGGTGGCGTAGCTGTGTAACTGAAGTCGATTCAGAAGTCATAAGAGCACAAGATGGTGATATTCAAGATACCTAAGTATGTAAGAATGTAATAGGTCATCTTAGTCACAAGGAGCACAGATGAAGATCTCAAGCACTCAAAGTCAAATGAAAAAGGCTCAAGATAAAGATCACGAAAGCATGAAGGAACAAAGTTGTTACAAACAAGATCAAGACCAAGATACAAGACCAAAGCAGGAAGATCTTGTTGATCCCTAAGTCAGATCTTAAACCTTAATAGCTTGTTTAAGGGTTGTGATAGAGAGAAAGGATTCAATCTAACACTAGAGAAACTTTGCAAAGCAAAGTAACTAAACAAGATGCGGAATGTAATGTTTAGCACAAGAACAAATGAGATTCAAACGTTGCACTTTAATATATCAAAGATATACGAATACCCAAAGTGGTATTAGGGTTTACAAAACCTTAAAGTAATAATAAGGAAAAACGAAATGAGAAAAGACACACATTGCTAACCTAGTGAGTCCTTTTATAGATGCAAGGACCCACGTACAAGATCACTACTAACAAACTATGGAAAGTATTAAGGAATAATAACTGAAACGCGTAAATATCTATTCCATGTTTATCTTGATAGCAGGGCCTTTGACTTCAGCAGGGGAACGAATCCCCCTGCCTTTGTTATTTAGCAGGGGGAACTTACTCTAGCAGGGGTATGAATGATCAACTAGCAGGGGGAACAAATAAGCATAGATTTATTCCCAACAATCCTCCCCTAAACTTGTGCTTTCCCCTAAAGACAAGTTTCTGAATAAATGCTAGTTGATGAGGATGCTTACAAACTCTCTGGCCAAATCTGACTATAAACCATTCTTACCAGATCATAAGCAACAGGCTTTTTGGCATCAACAATTAACTTAGCCTGTGCTAACTTCTTCAAGGTTTCCTGAGAGAAGGGATAATACCTGTGATTGAGTAGATAAACACTCACATCTTTCATTACTACCTCATATACCCCAGAATTTGTAAATAGCTTCCAACACACCAAATCTCCTTTATTCACTGCATCAAATAGAGGATCAAATAATTCATGTTCATACATCCTATGCATGCACTCCCAGATTACCCAATCCTTCTCCACACCATCCATGGTAGGAGGTTTTGCAGCAAACGTCTTCTTCAATATTTTCCACAGATCTTCTAAGTCTTCACTATCCAAAATTTGAAACATGACATCTAGGCTTAGAAAAGTCTGTGCTGTGTTGTCAGCCCTAGTAAGCTTCCACCAAGTTCTCCCTTTGTGTTCATAAACAGCATACTCTATAATAGCAAACTTCTTTCCAAGTTCACTAGGTGAGATTTCATCATTTTCCTGTAAAATCAGCTGTTTGTCAATTTCATCATTTGATGGCCCTTGAGACTCTTTAGTGATTATGCCCACTTGCTCCATTCTCTTGAGTCTCTTTGCTGCTATTTGTGCATTAAGTACTGACTTCTCAAGTGTTTCTGAAAAACTTCCACCTGCTTGATGCAACGCCCCTGCTTGGGATGATGCACCTGCTTGTGTAGTCTCTCCAGCTTTTCTTTTCTTTGTTTCTCTAGCTTTTTGTAGTACTTCACTTTGTCTCCTAAGATACTCAGCTTCCTCAGGAGTGTTGATAGTCATCCAATCCTCCACATCATATAGCTTTAGAACTGGTCTGACTGCTCTCTTTATGGCTTCAAAACTCATGTCTCTAAAGTCACCATCCTTCCACTTTCTGTGTCTTTTGAGCAGAAGCTTGTAGTGATCAAGTTGCCCTTTCTCTGAAGTTCTATACTTCTCACTCTGAATTTGCATTGCCCTTCTTTCCAGATATTCAGTTTGATATTTGTAAACCAGGCAAGTCAACTCATACCTTTCTTCTAAAGGAGCATTTTTCAACTCCTTCTCCCATTGATCAAGAAATTCTTCAACATGAGGTACCCTCTCATCTAGTTCCCTATGCATAATCTCAACCTGCTTGAGCATATCTTTGGGCCTCATCTTCTCCATTCTTTGATCCTGCATATCTATCTCCTCTTGTTGTAGCCTAAGAGCTACTTGTGCATCATGTGCCTCTTGTTCCCTTTGCTGTTCAGGAGTCAGATACTTGAATTTCCTCTTGGGTTGTTGCACCATGATTCCTTTTCCTTTGTCTTTTGGATCCACTGCTGGTGCTGGTTTTGCTTTAGATGCAGGTTCTTTGATTGTTATCCCCTTCTGAGCTGGTTGCTTCCTGTTCTTTCTAACAAATGTTTGAGTAATGTTCTTAGCAGGGGATAAACTTACAGCAGTGGGATTAGCAATGGCAGGGGAAACTTTGGAAGCAGGGGCTTCTTCTTGATTGCCCATAGTGAGCAATGTTTGAGCAATGTCTTTGGTTGCACTCCCCTTGTCACTTCCTTTATCAGCACTTTCTTTCTTTCCATGCTCCATACCAGGATATGAATAAACTTTGGAAGCAGGGGCTTCTTCTTGATTGCCCATAGTGAGCAATGTTTGAGCAATGTCTTTGGTTGCACTCCCCTTGTCACTTCCTTTATCAGCACTTTCTTTCTTTCCATGCTCCATACCAGGATATGAATAATACTCAGTAGATCCTTCTTTGGCTGGAATTTCCTCCCCTTTGGAAGCATCCTCATCTGTGGAAAGAATCAGTCTGGGCTTTCTCCTCCCCTCAAGAGTAGCAAGTCTGGTTTCCAAATGAGAGATAACCAGACCTTGCTTTTTGACATCTTGTACAAGTTGTGCATTCTGCCTTTTCAGACTCATGCACATTTTCGTCAATTCCAAGTTTGTCAAAGGTTTCATACTGCTCTCAATCCTAGAGGGGAATTTCTCCCCTTGTTGGATATCATGGAGTGGGGGAGAGGACTTATTGATGGTGTCACTATCCTGCTCACCCCTTGAGGATGAGACAGTAGTGGCAGCCAAACCCCCAGGTTGCTCCAAACTCTTGGAGACTCTCCTCTCTGCTGCTTGTGAAGATTCACCAGGCAAGGGAGACCTGGCAAACCTGGATTTAGAACGCCTTTCTTGGTGTGGATCAGCAGGTGGTAGGTTCTTGGCAGGGGATTCAGCAGGTGGAGTTATGGCTGTTTGATGTTTGGCTTCTTCCCGTCTGATTTGGTCTAGCATGATTGAAGTGAATGGAATATTTCTGCCAGAGAACAAAGGTGATGGTGCAAGTAATGTGGTGAAGAGTTTGGTTGTGTGTTGGGTTGCTGAAAAATAGTTTCTGTGTGTAATGGGGCCATGATCACTCATATTCAGCAAAACTTCTATAAACCTTGGATACATACAAAACTTTGAGGTGCTTGAAACATTTTTCACCATGCCTTTAAAAATCATTTGAGAAAAACAATACTTCCTTCCTGTTGCAAAGCAGATCAGGGCAGAAGCTATCTCACTACCAACTTCATTAAATGCAGTGGTTTTGGGTGACAAACATTGCATAATAGTATGAATCAAAAGTTTCCAATGAGGGGCAAACTGGCCTTTAGCAAATTTTAATTTTTGTTTTTCAGAAAGTTTATACCCCAATTTTGCAAGACCTTCAAAAATTTCAGCCTCAGAAAAGTTGGTTATTCCATCCTCATCATCAAGGAGAAGGTTCTCCCTAATGGAGGCAAGTGAGATTACCTTGGAATGACCATCAACTGTGCTTTGTATTATGACCTCTCCATTCACTGTTTTGGTCATTGCTTTAGACCAGAACTGTTGAATGTGTGAGGTATAAATGCGAGGATTGATGAGAAGGGCCACTTTGAAGTACGAGGACTTTAAAAAGGCCACAGCCTCAGCAAACTCGGCTGGTTCATCATGAAGCAAAGCAATTTGGTTATGATTAGGAGCAATTTTAAGAGTCATGATGAATTTGAAAAATAGTTTAAAGGTTTATAGAGATGGGAGGTAAGTGGGATTAGGTCGAAAGTGATTTGTGGACCTGCTGGTAAAGGGAATTAAGTTTATATAGGCGAATTGAAGAGCAATCAGCGAAGAAAGCGCCTTAAATATCTTTTAAAAAGAATAAAATATTCCCTAACCAAAATTTAAGCAAGCAGGCCCAACGGCTATGAACAGGGTAACGGTATTGTCGGTCAATGGTCAAACAGGGGAATGTTGTGAAGGCAGGGGAATGAAAAATAAAAGCAGGGGAAACTTTCCTAGAGGTATTAAACTAGTCATGAAGGGACTAATGCTAACTAGCTCTGCTCTAATGCACACACTTGTATACACAAGATAGATACATAGAATCTCAAGAGTCCTCTATTCAGCAATGGTCCCAATACAAAAAGTTAATACATAAGCCCCCCTACACCAGGTAATCCCAAGAAATCATGCATACCCCAGTCACCATCCCAACCTTGTCCCTTACCTATGGTCAGTTAGTCTTGGCAATGTGTGCCACACATCTATATTTTGAACAGCAAGCTGCTTGAATAAAGAAATGCAAACACACACCACAGTGCCTCAAGGTTTCAAAGTTTAGACAAGCTGTGCAGCAGGTCATCATTACCCTGAACCCCCACTCACCAATGGATATGATCTAAGACCATATATGAGCATTCTAAGAATACCCTGAATCCTAAAGGTTTGACCTAACCTCCCCTGAAACCTAGAATATATACCTGATCCACCAAGGAGAGTAATATGCACCATATGAACCTCTGCATTGTTAGTCTAAAACCACATAAAACCACTTTTGAAAACAGAACACACCCTGCTAAAGAGAAACTTTCTCTTTGGCAGGGGAATAAACCCCAAGCAGGGGAATCAGTATTAAAAAGCAGTGGAATGAAAGATATGGTAAAAGTGACTAACAATTATACAACAACAGCAATGAAGTAACCCTGATTACATAAGACAAGAATAGACATCAGATTTTAAGGAGTAACCATTCCAATACCTGCCACCAGATACTGAAACCTCCCTACCTCAAAAGCTTTTGTTAAAAGATCAGAAACATTAAGTTCTGTATCAATTTTCTCAGGGACAATTAGTCCTTTTTCAAAACAATCTCTGATAAAGTGATGTCTAATTTCAATATGTTTGGTTTTGCTATGAAAAACAGGGTTCTTTATGATGCAAATAGTGCTGTTGTTGTCAATAAATATCTTGGTTTTAAGAAAGTTGTACCCATAATCAAGTAATTGATTTTGCACCCAAAGAACTTGACCACAGCATGCAGCAGCTGCTACATACTCAGCTTCAGTTGTGGGTGTTGCCATGATGGTCTGTTTCTTACATTGCCAAGATATAAGTCTGCTCCCCAAAAATTGGCATCCCCCTGTTGTAGACTTCCTATCATTGTTGTCACCAGCATAATCACTATCTGAATAAGCTATCAGCTCAAATGGTGACTCCTTTGGATACCAGAGTCCTAGGGTGGGATGACATTTGAGATACCTAAAGATCCTTTTCACAGCAAATAAGTGACACTCTGTTGGTGACACCTGGTATCTTGCACATAGGCAGACTGCAAACATGATGTCAGGCCTAGAAGCAGTGAGATACATAAGAGACCCAATCATAGACCTGTAGTTCCTGACATCAATGGGCTTGCCAGGACCATCCTTGCCCCATGGATGATCCTTGTCCATGGGAGTGGACACCTTCTTCCCATCAGACATGCCAAACTTCTTTACAATCTCAGCTACATATTTGTCTTGTGAGATAAATATCCCATCTTTCCGCTGCTGAACTTGTAACCCCAAAAAGAAGTTTAGTTCTCCCATAGCACTCATTTGAAACTTATCCTGCATCAATTTGGCAAACTCTTTGCTAAGCATGGAGTTAGTTGATCCAAAAATGATGTCATCCACATAGACTTGTACTAGCAAAAGGTCACCCTTTTGTTTCTTTGTGAACAGGGTCTGATCAATCTTCCCCCTGCTGAATCCATTGTCTAGAAGATATTTGGAAAGAGTACCATACCAGGCTCTGGGAGCTTGGTGAAGGCCATACATGGCCTTTTTCACTTTGTATACTTTGTCAGGATACCACTTGTTGATCCCTAAGTCAGATCTTAAACCTTAATAGCTTGTTTAAGGGTTGTGATAGAGAGAAAGGATTCAATCTAACACTAGAGAAACTTTGCAAAGCAAAGTAACTAAACAAGATGCGGAATGTAATGTTTAGCACAAGAACAAATGAGATTCAAACGTTGCACTTTAATATATCAAAGATATACGAATACCCAAAGTGGTATTAGGGTTTACAAAACCTTAAAGTAATAATAAGGAAAAACGAAATGAGAAAAGACACACATTGCATGCTAACCTAGTGAGTCCTTTTATAGATGCAAGGACCCACGTACAAGATCACTACTAACAAACTATGGAAAGTATTAAGGAATAATAACTGAAACGCGTAAATATCTATTCCATGTTTATCTTGATAGCAGGGCCTTTGACTTCAGCAGGGGAACGAATCCCCCTGCCTTTGTTATTTAGCAGGGGGAACTTACTCTAGCAGGGGTATGAATGATCAACTAGCAGGGGGAACAAATAAGCATAGATTTATTCCCAACAGATCTCCTCTACAAGAATGTATTCACTCAATCATCTTATGCGTTTTAAGCTTTTTAAGATGACCGATACATTGGGGGAGATTGTTAGCCCTATATTTTATATAGTCGAACAAGAATGTAATAGGTCATCTTAGTCGTTAAAAGGTCTTGTATTGTAATAGGTTAGTCAGGAAAACCGGGCTTGGACTTTAAGCTAATATTGTATAAGTTAGGGGTGTAAGCCCAAAACAAAGCCAAGCCCGACCCAAGTCACTTAAACCCACGGCCCATATGCCAAGGGTATATATACCCTCTTCCATGTGTGGAAGAGGGTGTTGGTTCATTTTACTTTCTCTCTCTAGTAAACATTAACCTTCCAAATTCTCTCTTGTTTCTCTCTCTACTTTTCTTCTCTTTCTCTCTCTAAATATCTCTTCTAAATCTTGTGTTATGGATTAAATGGGATTAACAATTCGAATCAAGATGAGACCCCGTGGTTTGCAGACATTGCAAACTACTTGGCGGGTGGAATTCTCATTGACGGGTTAACATCCCAGCAAAAGAAAAAGTTCTTCAAAGACATTAAGACTTATTTTTGGGATGACCCGTATCTATTCAAACAATGTGCTGACTTGATTATTCGCCGATGTGTTGATGGACCGGCAGCTTTAGACATTCTCGAAGCTTGCCACAAAGGACCCACCGGTGGTCACTTTGGTCCCAACTACACCGCCAAAAAAGTGTTTGACTCGGGATTTTATTGGCCCACCATTTATCGTGATGCTCACGAGATGGTTAAACATTGTGATGCTTGCCAAAAACAAGGCAAGATCACACATAAAGATGAGATGCCTCAAATTTTCATACAAGAATGTGAAATCTTTGATGTATGGGGTATCGACTTTATGGGGCCATTCCCTTCATCTAAAGGAAACAAATACATCCTTGTAGCCGTTGACTACGTTTCTAAATGGGTTGAAGCCAAAGCTTTACCCACTAACGACGTAAGGGTGGTTTGTAACTTTTTGAAATCGTTGTTCGCTAGATTCGGTGTGCCTCGTGCCATTATTAGTGATCGCGGGACTCATTTTTGCAATGATCAATTCGCAAGAGTCATGGCTAAGTATGGTGTCAATCATCGTCTTTCCACCGCTTACCACCCACAAACTAATGGCCAGGCTGAAATATCTAACCGAGGGTTAAAGCGAATTCTTGAACAAACCGTGGGAGAGCATCGTGCCTCATGGGCCGATAAACTTGATGATGCTCTTTGGGCTTTTCGTACCGCATACAAGACTCCGATTGGTTGTACACCATATCGTCTCATGTACGGGAAAGCATGCCACCTCCCCATTGAGTTGGAGCACAAGGCTTACTGGGCCTTGAAGTGGGCTAATTTCGATATCAACAAAGCCGGTGACCTACGCAAGATCCAACTCAATGAGCTGAATGAACTCCGGAATGAGGCTTATGAAAATTCCTTGATCTATAAGGAAAGGACAAAGCTCATTCACAACTCTAAGATTAAAAACCGAGAGTTCCAAGTTGGAGACAAAGTTTTACTCTTCAACTCTCGGTTGAAAATCTTTTCGGGCAAGCTGAAATCTCGTTGGTCCGGCCCATTCACCATTGCCCAAATTTTTCCATATGGTACTCGCGAGCTCGCTCAACCTAATGGACCTAATTTTAAGGTGAATGGCCAACGAGTGAAGTTGTACTTTGGTGAGGACATCTCTCATGAGATGATTCCATCCCTCACCACGTTTCCCATGAACTAGTGTTGGGTCGAGTCAGGCTCGTGACTCGATTATCAAAAACAAGCGCTCCTCGGGAGGCAGCTCGAGTATCTATCCCTTTCCGTTTTACCTCCTAAGTGTAGGGGGACCTATATAGGTAGTTTGTGTTTGTTTGGTGATGTGATTACAGGGATGAATGCTCTTTTGGAACCTTTGAAGAACCGTGCTCCCGTGTTATTCGAAATCCGGTTCTATCTCTCAACTATCGTGATTCAATTTTCTTCATACTCACATTTGAAATTAATCACTTTAGTCGTCTCTTCCTTAGCTTGATTTAACCAACGTGCACAATGTCATAAGTGTAGGGGAGACTTTTCCCACATGCTTAAACATTGAGGACAATGTTTATATTAAGTGTAGGGGAGACTTCTATCGAAGTTTTAAGTGGGCTTTTCCATGAAAATGCCTTCATTTAACCGGAAAATCATCTTTTTCAGCATTTTTCAAATTTTTAATTAACTTTGGCCATTTAGTCGTAATTTTTAAATTTTTATCGTTGCTTTCATATGTATATATCCCGCAATAAAGTCAAAAAAAAATTTAATAAAGTGGTGTAGCTAATTTTGAAGTCTTTGACATATTAGGCCCGTTGCGATTATTTTGACTCAACCCGATAGACTTATCCAAGTTTATTCTAGCTAGTATCCTTAACCATGTAGACCTTAATTGGTTTATTAGGCTAAGCATCCACGAGTCTCATTACTTGAGATTTTAAATTGTGGAGAACGAGAAATGATAGAGTCAATTATAAGTCGGTATTCTTGCACAAGCACACTTGGTGTGATTATTTGCCGATTCTCCCATCACTAGCTAATAATCTATCTGCAATAAGTAAGGTCGTACGATTTGAAAAGTTACTTAGCTTCTAGCCCAAGATCGTTTAAAAGTTGCTCGGTAATGATAAGAGTTCATAGCCAAGGCATAACTTATGAAGCGGGGCGCGAAGATTGGCGAGTCCGAAAAGGCCCTAACAAGGCATGAGGATTCCATTTTATTACTAAAGATCCAAGGTGATGTGAAAAGCATTATTCCCAAAATCAATATGAAGGATCAAGACTCACAAAGAAAAGCAATCAACTCCCATAAAGATCATGGAGAAGTCTATCCGAAAAGACCCTAACAAGGTATGAGGATAAATAGATCCAAGTCCGAAAAGGAGGCGGATCGTTGTATCTCAAAATCCCAAATAACGATTGAAGAAATAATGATGAAGTCGTGGTCAACAAAGTTGGAGTACCCCTCAAAAGTCTCCAAGTGAAGAAACTCTATTAACGAAGAGAAGACCATTATCTCAAGAACGTCTCTCAAGATATGAAGTATGAAGTACATGCCAAATATCGGCCCGAGAAAGGTCTCAAATCGTGAAGCGAGTTATGCCAAGATATGAACTTTTTGATATCCCGAGAAGCAGTTTTAAGAGATTTTGTCCTTTAGCTAACTATTAATCAAATCGTCCTACTTTGCTTTCAGCCTAAATAAACTATCGCAATAAGTCCAAAAATGCATCTTCATGATCATTCTAAGACAAAAATAAAATATAAGAGATACACCTAGGAATAAGGGAGTTTAAGCATATAATTAAGCCATGTGTGTAAGTGTTTGATTTGCTAACTTATAATAACAATGATCTCGTTTTTAAGCTTAGTTTGGGGAACGTGAAACTTGAGGGTGATAAATCTTCGCAGCACCGAAGCCCTAATGTAAGTCTTAGATCTCTCTGCAAGTTATTTCCATGTAGCTATTTTCAATTGAAAATGGTTTTCTATCCTTTGGTTTCCTTTAAAGTTTTAATTTCTCTTAGTACTCTAATTTTTGTTTTAGTAGTATATGAATAAGGCCAAGGTTGATTGATTATGAGAAAAGTGTAAAATTGCTTTATCACTAAGCATTGCATGAGGGCATGGCAATGGTTAAGTGTAGGGGATTTGATAGGTGTGAAAACACCCATCCTTTTACCACTTATTTCTTGCTAAAACAAGACCAAAACGCGTATTTAATATCATTTGTTTGGAATTATGCGTGGTTTGTGTGTTTGATGTGTTTGCAGAGTCAACCGGATGAATATTGGAGAAAACATGGGATTGTACGGGTTTTATCGAAGAAAAAGACTCAAGACGAAGTCTGTTGTCCAAGAGATGCAAAAGATTCGAAGTCAATGGGCCTATTTGAAGATTTATCGAAGAAAAGGACCAAAGATGGAAGATTTACATATGTCGAAGGAACTCAAGTCTATTAAACGAAGAAATTAAAAGACGAGTTGAATTTAATCGTCGACAAATCCCGAATCAGAATCGAAAACGTCAACTTTTCTAAAAAGACGAGAAGACAAGAAGAAAGAGAGAAAGCCCACTCACCAACCAACCACTAGGCCTATAAATAGGATTCACCTTCACACTTTTTGAGCGAGTTTTTATTTTCCAGTTCCTTTCTTTTCTTTCGTAGGAAGCCAACACCATTAAGGTGTTGGTGATTTTTCTTTCTTGTTGAATCTTTAATCTTGTAAGTTTTTAATCTTTCCTTTTGTTTACTCTACTTTAATCAATCAATATAATCTTTCCATTAATCTTGTTCATCTTCATCTTTTTGATTTAAAGTTCAAAGTTCTTATTTGGTTGATTTTAATCTTCAAAAGTAAGTGGGTTTTGTGTTTTTATTGTTGGGATTTGATGTTTATGGTTGATAAATGATTGGTGTTTAGTTTGGTTTAAATCTTTTGGTTAAATTTGACTTGTTTTGATTAAAATCGTATTCCCCTGTTCTTCTGAGTTCTTCATTTTACCCAGATTCCGAATCATGGATTTGAATAATATTATAATTTTTTTATAAATTGACATAGTAGATATGTTTTTTTTTAAACTTGTTTACTTTCTAATATTATTATGATTTCATAAATATTTTATTCATTTATTATTGAATAAAAGTTAGCTTCATTTTTAAACATTAATGCTAAAATTGTTAAATTTAGTTTTTATACTTTATTTACACGTAAGAACTTAAATTTTACGCTAAAATTGTTAAATTTAGGTTTTTATACTTTGTTTACACGTAAGAACTTAAATTGGAAAAATTGATATTTGTCATTATAACCCAACTATATTTCTTTATCCTCGTGTAATTTTAATTTTGAATTGTTTTTTTAACTTTATTTAACTTTTTTTAACCCCATATGTATTGATGTCACTTTTGCAAAATATTATGACGAGTAATGTGAATATTACAAATTTTGTATGAAAATTATTGTTTGTTTTTTTATATTGGTATGTTTGAAATAAGATTGACGTTTGTTATTGTGCAAATATTGTTTAAAATATTGATGTTGGAACTTTGACTATAGGTGTGAATTATTAGTTAATAAAATTCCTATACATAAACTTATAATTAAAATGTTATAACCTATTTTGTTCAGACCCTTATCTATAATACTTATGGAACACTTCCTTATATTTTGTTCAGACCCTTATCTGCAATACTTATCAAACACTTCCTTATATTATGAATAGATATTTTGTTTAATAGAGTAATATATAATGAAACAATTGTAAGACGTATAAATTAGAAATCTAAATATCATCTTCATTTATTATTGAATAAAGGGTAGCTTCATTTTATGGAAAGAAACCAAAAGAACCCAAACAAAACATTGTAAAAACAAAACATTCAGAAAATGTTTGAAAATAAAACTTGAACAAAAATTAAACTAAACAACAAAAATTGAAATTGCAGAAGATGATATTATTATTAGGCAATTCATGAATCACTCCTCCTTTTCAAGTTTCACAACAACTTCATGTGCCTTTCCTTTCTTCGCAAAAGCCTCGTTGTCATCATATTCATCCAAATCAATGAAGACGCGCTTGTTCTTCCCACTACTGGGAGTAACAACAATTGAACACTCTTCGTTGCTTGACCCTACATTTTTTGGTGGGGTTTCTAGGAGGTTGAATGGAAGGCCGTCAACATAGCTAAACTTTGACTTGGTAACTGTTTTGTTGGCTTGTATCTCCAACTCATCAGTAGTCTCTTGATAGCCGAACTTGGGCTTATTGACGGGAGTGGTGACTGGTGTGTTAAAGTCATCATCATTTTCCTGATGTATATGTGTAGCAAACAATGAGTATAACGATGGGGAGTATAAAAGTGTTTCATTCGGAATAATATTTTATGAATATACAATTTTAAATTTTTTAAGAGATATAAAGTTATTACCTCAACATAGAAGTCCTTTTTAAAGGTTTCAATAATTGCAGGATCTTCTGTCATCATTTTGACATGTAAATAAAATATTTGTTAGAATGTCTAATACAAAGACTTCAACCATAAGTGTTTGTATTTATGTTCGGATACTAACCGTGTACACATGGTTTTTGTTATTTATGTTCCAGTCGGAGTAAACAAATCGGAAAAGCATTATTTTCCCGATAATACTTTTAAGTTCAACAGGAAAGATATCAGGTTTGTCTTTGTACTGGTCGATCATTTTGTAGCATGGGATATCAATAAACCTTAGTATCATGTCCTCATATAGCAATAATGAAGCAGATCCAGTATCATCGATAACACGAATGATAACCTTATACCTGTTAGTGAATTAAGATTTAATGTAAGTTTCATACAATGTGGATGAAGTATATAATGTACTAAAATGATATTAGTAAATGCATACTTTTGAATAACTAGGGTTTTTTTATGATCTCTGCAATCATAAGTCTTGACCTTATTTTTACCCTTAAAAGTTTTGGTTGAAGACGAGTCGTCTTCAGATTCTTTTGCAGCTCTGCCACATTGTTTACATGCCTGAAACCACCATCCATACTCCTGGTGTATCTTATGAATCTTAGCGTATATCAGACATTCAGTTTTCTGTAGGATGTAAAATAATAAATATTAAGTCTAAGTTTAGGTTTGTTTAACTAAACATATATTGTATATGTAATCAATCTTACATTTTGAATTGATTCACGGATTGAGCCGACCATTTTCTTCACTGAACCACTGAAAAGCATTTCAGGGGTAAATTCTTTCCTTGTTGGAGCCCAGAGAGTGATTGTGGTTTTGTTCACATCATATCCTTCTACCTCTTGATACCTAAGACAGTTTGCAAAAACAGTATCAACAAATATAGTTTGGATAAAATAGGTAATTTAACGGGAATTACTTAAAATACCTCTTTCTGAATACATCTATCTCAGGGATGTCAGAGTTGTTGTATATTTGGTTGAATATACTGCATTTGTAATTGAAGGTTTTTCTACACAGTTAACAAAGAAGTAGAATGTTAACAACAAAATCTGATTTTGGTAACATTTAAGTGTTTGAATAAGAACCATACCATTGAAATATTTGACCCTAGCAAGCTGAAGGATCAATACAACATGTCCAACACTTTCCCTTTGTTCAGCAAGTATGTTGAACCGTTCAGCCCATTGACCAAAAAAGCAACAATCCAATTGTACACCACTATTTATTACAGTATAGTTAGGGAATATATAAATAAATTCTGAAAAAAATTTCTGTATATATACATACAAGAAAACATACTCAAGATCTTCAAGGACAATAGTTCTTCTTTTTTTATCCTGACCATTACCACCGCCAAAGGGTAACAGATCTTACATTTCGACAATAGTTCCAATGACATCTACAATTAATGTAACCATTATCAGAAATTAACTTATTTCATAACTTTGGTTAATATTAAAGTATGAAAGTAATAATGTAAAGAATACTAACCAACAAAATCAGTTGATGCAAATTTCTTGGTTCCAAAATTTTGGAACGACTTGAATCTGAAACCACGAACATTCTTGTCGAAGTTATTTACCCGGGTGACCATGGTATTGTTATAGAAATTCAACCTATAACGATTAGTCATGAGTATATATCTCCCTCCGTTTTCTCCAACACCAAAGTTGCTGATCCTGTAGCATGCACCTTCATCTAGAATGGGGTCAAACTTATTCATACATTCTTTTTTTACAGAAGCTTGCATACGGTCTCCCTGAGAATATACATCATTAAAATCCTTAATTAACCACTGTATAAGAACTTGTAAAATATGAATAAATATTCTGATATGATAGTTAATAAAATACCTGTTGATCCTGTAACACCATTTCGAGGCCCCAAGTTTCTTTTGGTTTTCCAACGGGATGTGTCTTCCAGATACTGATAACCCTGACCAACACTTTCACTTCATCCATCATCGGGTCTATGTCACAGAACATACTCATATCTTTATTCATGTTGCCTGGAAATAAAAAATCACATTAATAAACAAATAAACAAATATAAGTAGATTATATACATTTTCAGAAGAAAATACGTGAGTGAATGTTTTTTTAGATGTTCAAACATGTGGTTTGTGTATATGATTGTAAATAGAAACAAATGGGGAGATGTGAATGACAAATTATGTTGTGTATACCAATGAATTTATAAGGTCTGAATTAGGTTAACATTTGAAATTAAGAATGACTTGCATAATAATTTAAGTAAGGATTTCAAAATATATTATAAAATAAAGGTTGTTTGACAGCTTATGATATATATATTAACTAAGGATTATAAAATATTTTCTTAAATTAAAATAAAAGTATGTTGTTAATTTCATAGGTGAAGATATCCTGATCAAAATTATGGGTCTCTTGTAAAATTAGCCCTAAAATAAAATATTCTGAATAAAATTTATAATTATTAGTCTGAGACCTTAGGATTTTTATTTTAAGTAACGATTGTATAATATTTTCTTAAACTAAAATGAAAGTATGTTGTTACTTTCATAGTTTAGGATATCCTGTTAAAATTTATGGGACTCTTGTAAAATTATCCCTAAAAATAAAAATATCTAACATTATTATAATTCAAAACAATTAGAATTTATGTGAGTCAATATTGGAAACAAATTTATGAAAATTAGTAACATTTAAGATGTTTCTTGTAAGTCAAGATTACTGACCTTGGTCTAACGCTCTTGCGCCTCCAGCAACAGACACGACTGACGACTTCCATGATCACGTTGCTATTGCTGTGATTAAACAGTCTACAAAAAAACAAAGTTTTTTTTAAAATACTGTTTTTAAAGACAATTGAAATTTATGTCCTCATTGATTTTAAATCAGCTTTGGCGGTTTGTTGGTATTTCCAGACAATTTTTTGTAAAGGAATGTCATTTAGTAATTTTATTTAAGAATTTGTTAAATAATCATAATTACCCATCTATGTAATAGCTGATTATATTACTACGTATCATTACAACGTTAAACGACAAAAAGATAATGGTCTAACGCATTTACGCCTCCAGCAGCAGACACGGCTGAGGACTTTCATCTACTTAAACTACAGTTTTTTAGTTACCTTTCTAATATATTTTTACTCAAGATTATGGAGGCGTTTAGCTGAAATAGATAACTGACCTAAAATGAAACAGCCACTTTGTCCAATATTCGAGAAACCTTCTTTCTGACATATGGGCTAACGCACTTACGCCTCCAGCAGCAGACACGGCTGAGGACTTCCATGATCACGTTGCTGTTGAAGAAGTAGCATTAGCTATGTTTAAATACTCTACAAGAAGCAGCCTCTGCCACCTGCATGCAAACAAAAGTGTACAAAATGTAAAGACAACAAACTTCAAATATCCTGCTAAAACATCAGAAATTTCAAACTTCTGTTCACATTTAGCATAACCATCAGCGTTTAGCTGCAATAGATACGACTGAGGACTTCCATGATCATGTTGCTATTGAAGCTGTAAACAGTCTGCAAATAAACAAAGTCTAATATGAATAATACCAACCTTAACCAGAGTGTTGGTAGTGCCGGTTTTGACCAACTCATTGTTTCACTACGGCAATCGATATTTTCTTCAAGATTATGCAGGCGTGTAACTACAGATTATCGTCCCCTTTTTAGTTAGTCAGACTATATATTGTATTAATTCTAATTATTGCGTAACAACCAGAACAATACCAACCTTAACCAGAGTGTCAGTTGTATCGGTTCTGACAAAATCATTGTTTGACTACGGCAATCTATATAGGAGGTGGCACCACACACATAACGTACTTACGCCTCCAGCAGCAGACACGGCTAAGGACTTCCATGATCACGTTGCTGTTGAAGAAGTAGTAGTAGCTGTGTTTAAATACTCTGCAAGAAGCAGCCTCTTCCACCTGCATACAAACAAAAGTGTACAAAATGTAAAGACAACAAACTTCAAATATCCTGCTAAAACAACAGATTTTTCGTCGCATTTTAAATATGTTTTTATTCAAGATTATGCAGGCGTGTAACTACAGACTTTCATCCACTTTTTAGTTAGTCAGACTATATAATGTATTAATTCTAATTATTGCATAACAACCTGAACAATACCAACCTTAACCAGAGTGTTGGTAGTGCCGGTTCTGACCAACTCATTGTTTCACTACGGCAATCGATATTTTATTCAAGATTATGCAGGCATGTAACTACAGATTTTCGTCCCCTTTTTAGTTAGTCAGACTATATATTGTATTAAATCTAATTATTGCGTAACAACCTGAACAATACCAACCTTAACCAGAGTGTCAGTTCTGACCAAATCATTGTTTGACTACGGCAATCGATATAGGAGGTCGCACCACACACACCACCATCACAGCCACGATAACACCATAGAGGAGGTCGTAGGCGTACTGCCGGAAGAAACAGCTCTAGTGTTGGCCATCAGGAACCATCAGAAATTTCCAACTTCTGTTCACATTTAGCAGAACCATCAGTTGACCGTATAGATTATTCTAAAATGAAAACAAAATCAAATTCAATAGAGGCAATGATTACCTTGTCTTGAAAGAGTAAAATGAAAACAAAATCAAATTAAGCCATCAATAATTCCAAACTTCAAAACCCAGCTGCCGAATTAGGTTTTTTTATAAATAAAAATCAATTGTTTATAAACCTAATTTTGGGGTTTCTTATTTTCGGAGATGAATCGATATAGGAGGTGGTACCACACACACCACCATCACAGCCACGATAACACCATAGAGGAGGTCGTGGGCGTACTGCCGGAAGAAACACCATCATAGCCACGATAACACCATAGAGGAATTGTTTATAAACCTAATTTGGGATTTTTTTAGGGGTTTAGGTCGTGGGCGTACTGCCGGAAGAAACACCATCATAGCCACGATAACACCATAGAGGAATTTTTTTATAAACCTAATTTGGGGTTTTTTAGCGGTTTTTTAAATCTGAAGGCGATGATGAATCTAAAGGAGAGCTGCTTTGAGGGGCTTTTCTTAATATGAAGAACATCATTTTGGGGTTTCTTATTTTCGAATGTGGAGGTGCTGGTTGAGGGGGTTGTTGAGTTTTTTAATCAAATAAAACAATATATGTATATGGTTGGTAAGGTTTTGATGGTGTTATTGTAGAATGAATCGAATTTGATTATGGTTTTTTTTTTGGTTTATTTCAGTCGATGTGATTGACAGAAAAATGAAAGACTGATTAATTATGGAAGTTAGCTATTGATTTACACGTGTCATTCTGTGGGATTTTTCAAGTTAGGAAATGTTTTTCCATCCTTCTTATATAAGGGTTTTTGATATATATATATATATATATATATATATATATATATATATATATATATATATATATATATATATATATATATATATATATATATATATATATATATATATATATATATATATATATATATATATATATATATATATATATATATATATATATATATATATATATATATATATATATATATATATATATATACGTATATATATATATACGTATATATATATATACACACATATATATATAGGGTGGAGTTATTCTACAAAAAATCTTATAATAAAAAGGATAGGGTGAATTGTGGGGGGTGACATGTGTCATCCTTCAAATTATTATTCCACATCATATTGTCATGTCAAGTCATCTAACTTTTAAAAAAATTGATTTTTAAAATAATTTTCGAAATTAAAAAAAATCCATAATATTTTTTTTCGAAATTTTTTTTTTGAGATTTTTTTTTCGAAATTTTTTTTTCGAAATTTTTTTTTCGAAATTTTTTTTCATAAATTTTTTTTTTCAAAATTGTTTTTTTTCGAATTTTTTTTAGAAATCTTTTTTTCCGAACTTTTTTTCAAAAATATTTATTGCATTACGGTTACATGTTTTACTGCATCACAATTAAATTTCAAAAAAAAATTTCGTAAATTTTTTTCAAAATTTTTTTTCGAAGAATTTTTTTGGAAAAAATTTCATTCTTTTTTACTACATTATAGTTACATGTTTTAGTGCATCATGTTTATAAATCAATGCATTACAATTTTAATTTACTACATTATGATGCGGTAAACTATTATATTAATGAACCAATAATACAAGTGATGACTAGTGATATAATTTTTATTTTCCAACGGATAACTATAATGCATTTACTTATAATGTATCAATGTCATAATTAAGATGCATTAAGGTTATAAATTACTACACCACTCGTGATGCACAAAACTTATAACTACAATGCGGTAAACTATTATTATAATGCACCAAAAATACAAGAGATACTAATGATATAGTTTGTATTCTCTGACGGATAACTATAATGCATTTATTTATAATGTATCAGTGTTATAATTCTGTTGCATTAAGGTTATAAATTACTCCATCATTCGTGAAGCACAAAACTTATAACTATGATGCACTGGTTAAGTTTGGTGCATTAAGATTTCAACTTACTGCATCATAGTTATCCATATAGAAAATCAATGTTATATTATTAGTAATCACATGTATTTTTGGTGTGTGATAGTTATAAATTGTCACATCGTAGTTTTAAATGTGTTGCGTCATATATATGATGTAACACCCCACTTGGATAAGTGGACCGTTACGTGTATTTGTGGCGTGTCATCAAAGCATAAGGTAAATGTCCTAAAACATTAACTGACGATATAGGAAATACCGGAAATCGAACATCGGTAATTCAAACATAAGCACAAAACATGAAAAGTAAAATACTGAAGGAAAGGACTAAACAATATCCAAATAAGCAGAAATATGGTAAGAAGTGCATAAAGTAAGAAGTATGAATAGCTTCCATCCCAATGCACATGTTCTCGAAATCCTAAGAGCGTCCTGGTGACCTGCCGTTAAAACATGAAAGGAACTACGGCTGAGCATAACACTCATTGAACGGATATAAAGCATGATAAGGAATTACTGAAATGAAACAGATGATAAAATACTGCAGTTGTAAGACTGATAAATAAAGTTGCAGCGGAAATTTGTGTATAATCTGTAAAGTCTGACTTATAAATAATAAAGCTGAACTGTTATCTCTTAAATCTGAAAACATGCATTTACTGTATTTTAATTGCCAGAGCTTATATAGGTCATGTGTTGTAACAACGGTACATGAATAACTGGAGGGGTGACCTCGTCATGCTGTAGAGGGGTGACCTCTAAATAATTGTAGAGGGGTGACCTCTAAATACTGTGTTGGGTGGAGGGATCAGCTCCAATGTGAAGGATGTAGAGCACACACCACATTCACCCTGATAGCTTGTAAACTAATAAGCCTAGGATGCATCCATACGCCCCACTAAACATACTGATAAAACGGCCAAACTGAACATGAGTGGGACGATGCAGGATATCACTCTCCTGCATGTGAGTCACGACAATGGTGCCTCAAGTGTCATGGTTACGGTACCTCCGTAACTAGTACATATAACTGGTCATGCTTGTATATAAGGCTCAGGCAATGTCTTAATTATTAAATAATGACTGACAATTTATAACATATACTTGGGAAAACATTTGGCTGCAAATGGGGAATCCTAATCATGCATAGAAGAGAGTCCATACTGAAGGACGGGAAATCCGTACGATCAATCAATATGAAAGAGACAAATAATAGTAGAGAGATAGGAACATCCGTACCTTAACCAACACCAAATCATGCTTAGCCAAAATGATCGATCGAAGTCTTCAAAAAAAATCTAACATGATTAATATTACTTATTAGAAATGTGACTCAAGTGTCCCACTAATTTTCCTTTGATTCACATTTGATCTTTTTTTCTCTGTTTAACAGTAACGTACCCAACTACGTATTTTTAGCATCTTTATTTTCTAGCTTATGACCATTTGTGAAAATGAAGGTCTATAATCCTTTAAAGACAAAAGGTTAGAACCATGATTATTTAAAAAAATTCACCAACGTCAACATGATGTTTCAAAACAGGTGATAGTATTGTTTTGTTTTTTTTTCTATTCTAGTAGTAGTATATCATTCACATAACTAATGTTAGCAACAGTAGGAATTAACATAAAACAAACATATGTCGCATGATTATGTTTCAGAGTTGTGGTCGATACATATCTTAATGATAGGTCGAATCCAAACAGACGGACAAGCACCGATTCAAACACCAATATGAACAGAACATAAACAACATGAACCCTAGAAGAATCTCAATCTGCGATCTCTCTTAACTTTGACGTGTTTACGCTTTCACGTATGAAGAAGTTGTTTATTAGTTTGTCGCTGTTAGTTTGTTTTCATAGATATAGGGTTTTGTTTTTGTATATACTTTTCTTACATACAATGATCATGGGCCCTGATTTTAAGGAGGTAATTTAGTACGAGATTGATTAACTCGTTTGAATTCTCAACTGGTTTTCATTTTTCATTATATAATATAATTGACGAAATTTGGGAAAGATTACCATACGTATAGAAGACAATTTAAAATCAGTTATATCAATTTACTAATTCTACACGTTTGATAGCAAATGCAATAACTATTAATTAATGTCATTCATTTATATACCTAATATATGGTCATTTTCAATTTATATGTTTATCTTATAGATTATGGAAATAGTTTAAGCTTTATAAAAATATTGCATACATACATGATTTCTTTTTTTTTTCTTTTTGGTTCAACTTGTGGATCGGGCCTTGGGCCTCTATTCTTACAAGGCTTGAAGACTTAAGTTTTACAACTACGACCCGATTATTTACTTCATATTATAAAGCGTATTTCAGTGTGTCGTAACTTTATAAATTGAAGCTCGTGCTACGTCCTATTATGTAGTATCGAATGTGCGTAAATAAATATCGTGTATTAATTCAGTGCTTTTCGTGTTTTAATAAAACCTGTGTATCGTATATACGTAACTTATGTTCGTGTTTGGATCGTGTCGTGATTTATTTTCTCGTGCTGAAACTCTGAAACATATTAATTATTTTCTAAATTATTATCTTGTTGTAGTATTTAAATAAACTAGGACTGCGTATTTACTGTTCACGTTTAATTAGATTTAGAGCTGAGACTACACGTATTTAATATTCGAAGATTTTAAATACGGGTTTTACAATTCTTCCCCTCTAAAAAAAATAATTCGTCCTCGAATTAAGGATGCGATAATGCATTAAGGATGTGATAATGTTGTGGTTTTACAATTCTTCCCCTCTAAAAAAAAGAGAAATTCGTCCTCGAATTAAAGGTAATAAACTGATGAAGTTATAAGAACTGAAAGAACACGTAAACTGAAAAGACAATTAAGCTGAAGGAAAATTTGTCTTCTAATTAAGACATAATGCTGCTGATAGGTATAAACCTGACATGACTGAAATGATCATGTAACGTGACATGGCTGAAGAGAAAATGGAACGTGACATGACTAAAAGAATTTAACCAAATTATTGAAGGAAAAGATGAGAGGTCCGGATGGACTCCTCCGTTTCGAGTGGCCTCCCGCTCGAAACGATTCCTTCAAAAGATCTAAACATGATAAAAATCTTGGTCCTGTTGACCCTGTCCTGATGAATGCTGAAAAATTCTGGTTCCATACTTAAGATGAATTTTTTTGAATCTGATAGAATGAATAAGCTGTAGCATGTAGGGTACATGAAACGGTACGTACGATTATCCTGAAAAGATAATATTTATCTCTCTGAGCAAGCTTCTGAGAATATAAGGAACGAACTACGTGAACAATTATGAACGTTCTACGTGAGCAATTGTGAACGTGGTTCGCGATTATAAAAGGAACGCTGGGCCGAAAATATATCATGGATGTGATACGCTAAACATACTGTGAACTTGATACAAGGACATATCACGAATTTATGATGACTAAGGAAAGAATGTCGACGATACGGCCTGAGACGTGAAACGTCTGTCTGGTCATGGAGAAACCATGCTAAACTTGAGTCTGGTTTTCTCAAGTTTTCTGAAGTCAAATCCGGTACAAGTCTTGGAACGTATCCACGAAGATGGAACACGAACCTGAATGTGAACAATGTCATGAATTTGAATCGTGGCTTTAAATCATGAGAGATCATAAACATGAGCTGAAACAGCATCCTAATGTGAATGAGACGTAAACTTGAAAGTGAAAATAAATGTGAACGTGAAGTGAACGTAATCATACAGGTGATCGTGAACATGAATTTTGTTTGATATGATGGTCGATGGAATACCTTGAATTCGTATAATTTACTACTAAATTTTTTTTGCAGGGCTGCTACTGCGTAATCCTTTCGTATGAAAGAATCGCGTAGGCTGATTACATGGTTGACGGTGACTTATACAGTACCATACTTTTTCTGAGTCTGGGGTAACTGATAACAATCTCATGAAATTTCGGCTCATTTCTGCTCAGAAATTACTAAGGATTGTAGTAACTAACTAACATGACGGTGTTCTTTCTTGAACCTGTGGTATATCAGGCATCCAGATATGAACATAGCTGGATCAATGTGTGATACTGCTTCTATAAAAATTCTGCCTGGGGTATGGGACATTCTGGTGGAAATCTGGTTGAATGGTTATGGAATATGTTTTTTTAGTGAGACTGTCAGCAATCTCTGCGGTAGCAGCCAATTGAGTTCTAGAAAAGTTTGTACTTCGTTCATAGGCGTCGGTCAGGACCACCAGGTGATGGCCTTCACCTTCTAAGGATTGTCTGAAATTTCTTTCTGCTGAAATAGGGTGGTTCAGAAATGCGACTTCGTTCAACTAGAATTCACATCTGGATAGCTGCTTATATAATTTTCTCCTATCGGATATTCTATTCAACTGTGAGAAGATGAGTCTCGTGTTCTTCTCTAGCATTGGGTAGATCAGAATGTGGTCAATGAATATACTGATGATATTGCCTAAGAGTCATGGAAAAAGAAAAAAAAAATATTTATTCATAAATTTCATACTATAGCTGGAGTATTAGGGAGACTATAACGTGTGCAACATCAGTCTGGGAAAAGAAAAAAAATCTCATGTTCTTTCTCTCACTACTGCTGGTGGCATAATCGCAAATCGTTTTAGAAAATGTTTAAGACGTCA
Source organism: Glebionis coronaria (assembly GCA_025667525.1). Lineage (NCBI taxonomy): Eukaryota > Viridiplantae > Streptophyta > Magnoliopsida > Asterales > Asteraceae > Glebionis > Glebionis coronaria. The sequence continues at coordinate 72,706 of JANFOE010002188.1, forward strand.
TAGCAGGTCAGATAAACCTTCTATACGTGAGATGACATCGATTATGAATGGTGATCTTATAAGTTTTCCAATGGTTGATACATGATCGCATGTTACTGGCCTACTTTTTCATAGACAGAAATGATACACTTCCTGGTGGTGCGCTAGGGCGAATAAAGCCTCGTTCCGGTAACTTTTGCCGCAGTTGCTGCAACTCTTTTAACTTAGTTGAAGCCATGGAATAAAGAGTTCTGAAGATAGTTTATGTCCTTGAGACAAGCTCGGTGTTCAACTCTATCTTGTGGTTAGGAAGGAGTTTCTTGAAAACTTTCTGATATTACACCTGGGAAACTCTAGAATAATCTGCTGATCATGAATTTAAGGAATTTCTTAAGTGAATTTATAACTGGTAGGTAAAAAGTCTTCGTAGCTTTGGACTGATAAGCCACGTGCTTTTAAGGCAGAAATAATTTGTATTGATTTTTCTGGCAGAAAGTATAATAATATATTTGGAATTTAGTAAGACGGATCTCGTCGTTAACTGAAAGGAAAAACCATAATAAGTATGGGTGATACTGTGGAGTCCTTTTGGCTGGGAGGTAGGTAAGTACCTGATTTACATAAAGCTGACCTAGGAATACGTAGAGTAACGTGGCGACTTCCACTGAGTAGGTTCGTTTGTAACCTCACAGAATGAATACTACGTGTTTAATCTGAATAATACTCAAGTGGTGGTGACTGAATTTTAATGATCTGATTCATGCGTGGCATAATAGAACGGGTATACCGCATTCTGAAAGGTATCCTGAATTACTGAGGGCCTGGTTTAGAAACATACTGGAGTTATGAGTTCTGACTCGTATTTTGAGAAAAGATTCGTATGACGTGTACATGACTGGTGTCCTGATATGTGTCTTCCGAAATGATACCTGAGACCTATGTCTCGACTGATGTCTTGACATGTGTTTTAGTGTATGAATCTGAATAAGGTAAAAAAAATTCTGGTATCTGCTAGGGTTGGCGGACCGGTTAGACTGCTGACCTCTGTATTTCTGGTCACGTTCATACCGGAGTTTCGGAGTTCCGATGGTTAATGACTAGTTACTTATTAGCACGGTGGTTGTCACCACTGCCTTGTTTGTCAATTTAATGACGGTCATTATCATGACCATGAGTCAAGTAACTATTTATGCTGAGTGGCCGGATGGTGACCGGTTCTCACTATTCCGACTGAAAGATAAGCTGAGTAACGTGTAACAGCTAACTGAGGAAGTAAGGCATGGGATAGAATGGTAGTGTCTAATGGTTGAAATTTATTCTTGTCAGAAATTTCAAATTTTTAGTTTTCGTCCTTGCTCTGCGGAGTCTTTATAGTATAAACAGCATCAGCATCAGCATCTTGAGAAATCTCTAAAGTATCAGCAGTATCAGCAATTGTGAGGTCTTCAAAGTGTTAGCAGCATCAGCATCTGGTAAAATCTTCAACTCACGAGCAGCATCGGCACCTGCTAGAATATCGACAAGTGGAAACGCCTAAGATGATTGAGAATCGATTAGCAATATTCATGGAGTTGGATACCTGGACTACTGTGCATGAAGTACAAAATGAATACTACACATGGAGCATATATGAGACACTATACATGGGGTACGTATGGAATATTGTACATTGCACTAGTGGAAATTTTATGGAATGATCAATACTGGTGTCACTTATCTGACATGATCAAGGATTAAACTGATTTAACTGGTTAGCAAACTGAACTGAAATGGTTAACATGATAGGCTGATAATTTCTGTGTAGGCTTAATGCTAGTTGTATAGAGGCTGAAGGGTATGATTAAACGGAGTTTCAACAATGGTCATCATGACGAAATGCCTGATGAAGACCAAACATGATTTATTATGAAAACAAGATTTTCACTGTAACCCTTTTGTATTTTAGCATGAAACATCATTACCTTGTTGAAAACGTATTTCTCATAAGGAGGCATAAAACTTTATCAGCATGAAAACGACATTCACGTGAGAGTATAAAACTTGACTGATACAAAGAACATAAAAGTATAATCAACTGAAATTTAACATCAACCGATGTGAATGGCTTATGGTTCCATCTATAGAATATTAAGGAGAAAACATGTGACTAAGTATGGTTGATTCTGGTTTCGATTCATACTTGTCAAAATTTTCTAGGAACTGTTATGTATAGAATTTACAATCTGTGACTAAATATGAATGGTTGTAGTCCAATCCCTAATTGTCAAAACTTTATAAAATGTCTTGATATGAGCAAAAGTGAACAATTAGGGTCCAGTTCACAAAACAATATTCGACTAAAAGCATGAAAATTTGACATGAGAAGTGGTGAACGCATATGGGTCAGTTCACCTAATAACATTCGACTGGAAACATGAATCTGTCATGAGTAAGGATGAACACCCTTGGTTCAGTTCACCAATACAAAAATCTGAACGGACAAGGGTGAACGCCTATAGGTCGGTTCACCAGAATAACATTCACAGAAAAGCACATGCGACTAAATATGACAAGTCCTGTACCAACCTTTTACTTAGTCAAAAACTTTAAGAAAACCGAATGATAACTAAAGAAAACTGACTGATAAATGAAAACAATTGACTGATAATTTCATGAGGAACATGAAAGATAACAGCGCCAAAAATCGAGGAAGTTCCTGGTGACTACCCACTAGTCACAGGTCACGTTTTAGAGCTTACAGGTCGAACCAGGCTCTGATACCATAATTGTAACACCCCACTTGGATAAGTGGACCGTTACGTGTATTTATGGCATGTCATCAAAGCATAAGGTAAATGTCCTAAAACATTAACTGACCATATAGGAAATACCGGAAATCGAACATCGGTAATCCAAACATAAGCACAAAACATGAAAAGTAAAATACTGAAGGAAAGGACTAAACAATGTCCAAATAAGCAGAAATATGGTAAGAAGTGCATAAAGTAAGAAGTCTGGATAGCTTCCATCCCAATGCACATGCTCTCGAAATCCTAAGAGCGTCCTGGTGACCTGCCGTTAGAACATGAAAGGAACTACGGCTGAGCATAACGCTCAGTGAACGGATATAAAGCATGATAAGGAATTACTGAAATGAAACAGATGATAAAATACTACAGCTGTAAGACTAATAAATAAAGTTGCAGCGGAAATCTGTGTATAATCTGTGAAGTCTGACTTATAAATAATAAAGCTGAACTGTTATCTATTAAATCTGAAAACATGTATTTACTGTATTTTAATTGCCATAGCTTATATAGGTCATGTGCTGTAACAACGGTGCATGAATAACTGGAGGGGTGACCTCGTCATGCTGTAGAGGGGTGACCTCTAAATAACTGTAGAGGGGTGACCTCTAAATACTATGCTGGGTGGAGGGATCAGCTCCAATGTGAAGGATGTAGAGCACACACCACATTCACCCTGATAACTTGTAAACTAATAAGCCTAGGATGCATCCATACGCCCCACTAAACATACTGATAAAATGGCCAAACTGAACATGAGTGGGACGATGCAGGATATCACTCTCCTGCATGTGAGTCACGACACTGGTGCCTCAAGTGTCATGGATACGGTACCTCCGTAACTAGTACATATAACTGGTCATGCTTGTATATAAGGCTCAGGCAATGTCTTAATTATTAAATAATGACTGACAATTTATAACATATACTTGGGAAAACATTTGGCTACAAACGGGGAATCCTAATCATGCATAGAAGAGAGTCCATACTGTCGGACGGGAAATCCGTACGATCAATCGAAATGAAAGAGACAAATACTAGTAGAGAGATAGGAACATCCGTACCTTAACCAACACCAAATCATGCTTAGCCAAAATGATCGATCGAAGTCTTCAAAAAAATCTAACATGATAAATATTACTTATTAGAAATGTGACTCAAGCGTCCTACTAATTTTCCTTTGATTCACATTTGATCTTTTTATCTCTGTTTAACAGTAACGTACCCAACTACGTATTTTTAGCATCTTTATTTGCTAGCTTATGACCATTTGTGAAAATGAAGGTCTATAATCCTTTAAAGACAAAAGGTTAGAACCATGATTATTTAAAAAAATTCACCAACGTCAACATGATGTTTCAAAACAGGTGATAGTATTGTTTTGTTTTTTTTCTATTCTAGTAGTAGTATATCATTCACATAACTAATGTTAGCAACAGTAGGAATTAACGTAAAACAAACATATGCCGCATGATTATGTTTCGGAGTTGTGGTCGATATATACCTTAATGATAGGTCGAATCCAAACAGACGGACAAGCACTGATTCAAACACCAATATGAACAGAACATAAACAACATGAACCCTAGAAGAATCTCAATCTGCGATCTCTCTTAACTTTGATGTGTTTACGCTTTCACGTATGAAGAAGTTGTTTTTTAGTTTGTCGCCGTCAGTTTGTTTTCATAGGTATAGGGTTTTGTTTATGTATATACTTTTCTTATCAATAATAAAGTAATTGAGAGTCTACATAAAATGATCATGGGCCCTGACTTTAAGGAGGTAATTTAGTACGAGATCGATTAACTCGTTTGAATTCTCAACTGGTTTTCATTTTTCATTATATAATATAATTGACGAAATTTGGGAAAGATTACCATACGTATAGAAGACAATTTAAAACAGTTATTTCAATTTACTAATTCTACACGTTTAATAGCAAATTCAATAACTGTTAAGTATTGTCATTCATTTATATACCTAATATATGGTGATTTTCAATTTATATATTTATCTTATAGATTATAGAAATAGTTTAAGATTTATAAAAATACTGGATACATACATGATTTCTTTTTTTTTCTTTTTGGTTCAACTTGTGGATCGGGCCTTGGGCCTTTATTCTTACAAGGCTTGAAGACTTAAGTTTTACAACTACGACCCGATTATTTACTTCATATTATAAAGCGTATTTCAGTGTGTCGTAACTTTATAAATTGAAGCTCGTGTTACGTCCTATTATGTGGTATCGAATGTGCGTAAATACATATCGTGTATTAATTCAGTGCTTTTCGTGTTTTAATAAAACCCGTGCATCGTATATACGTAACTTATGTTCGTGTTTCGATCGTGTCGTGGTTTATTTCCTCGTGTTGAAACTCGGAAACATATTAATTATTTTGTAAATTATTATCTTGTTGTAGTATTTAAATAAACTAGGACCGCGTATTTACTGTTCACGTTTAATTATATTTAGAGCTGAGACTACACGTATTTACTGTAGGGTACATGAAACGGTACGTACGATTATCCTGAAAAGATAATATTTATCTCTCTGAGCAAGCTGCTGAGAATATAAGGAACGAACTACGTGAACAATTGTGAACGTTCTACGTGAGCAATTGTGAACGTGGTTCGCGATTATAAAAGGAACGTTGGGCCGGAAATATATCATGGATGTGATACGCTAAACATACTGTGAACTTGATACAAGGACATATCACGAATGTATGATGACTAAGGAAAGAATGTCGACGATACGGCCTGAGACGTGAAACGTCTGTCTGGTCATGGAGAAACCATGCTAAACTTGAGTCTGGTTTTCTCAAGTTTCTGAAGTCAAATCCAATACAAGTCTTGGAACGTATCCACGAAGATGGAACACGAACCTGAATGTGAACAATCTCATGAATGTGAATCGTGTCTTTAAATCATGAGAGATCATAAACATGAGCTGAAACAGCATCCTACTGTG
>JANFOE010002189.1:0-225680 GCA_025667525.1 Glebionis coronaria
AAGTGGTTCCATGCTAGGCCACTTGGGGATAGCCGGATAGAAAGTTCATTCTTATGCTTTTCACCTGCATGGAATTGCTTGAATTTCTAAACGAACTCAATAACTGGGATATATCATGGTTTGCTTCTATTTGCCTATTGCCCAATATTGTTCTTGATCCTTTTGAGGGGTAACCTGTCTTGATGATATAGAGATGTTGGCAAACTTGTAAGCCTTGATTTCATTAACTTAACTATGGTGTATAACTCTTGCACGAAATTAGCAGTGTCGTTTCTTTAGGGACACTCGAATCCACAACCATCGAAGAGCTCAAGAACATTCACTCGCGGTCTATGATACAAAACTTAGACTTCTGATAGAATTATTCTATGAATACATCATGCATGCTGCATCTAGCTGAGACATTGCACCATCATAGAAACATTAAAAGGGTGTTTGGTATTGCCTTTAAAAGAGTGGAACCGACAACGACCTTTGTTGTAGTTCTTTTTAGGCTAAAAATGTCTGATGTGAGGTAACTGTTGTCCTGAGCTCATTTACCCCTTTAGCAGTAAAGCAATATTATGAAATAAATAAATATATTATTACCTGAAAAATTAAACAGCCTACCATATACTTCCAATATTTAATAAGAGACGTGTCAAAACATGAACTAATATAGAAGGTTCAGAGGTAGTACAGACTCTTAGCGCGCACACATTATTTTTATTTACTATGTATAAAAAGATTCAGATACTTTAATGATTAATCATAAGTTGCTACACAACTACTTATGGAACTTAAAAATGGTACTGATTATGTAAATTTTATCTTAAATACATTTTATACTCAATCAAGTTATTTATCTGTACACCTATAGTTTCTTCAATGATGTTAACTCGAACTTTATTTGTACTCCAAGCATTTAGCTTCGAGGTCAGACCACTTCTGTTTAATTTTTAAAGGCAAACTCATTTGTCACTATGTTTGACCGTGTTGAGCAATGAAACTAACTGCTAAATCAGTTTGATGATGAGAAGGTTGAGATCGCCTCAGTAATATTACAGTTCAAGTGCCTCTCCAACTTTTCCACAATCATGTCCTCTTTATTGCCACTGAGCAAGTAGAATACAACTCTTGTTTGCCGGCCATACCTTAACAATCCCCAAATGTAGGTAACATCCATATTTGACAAGATTTTACCTATCTAGATTATCATATAGATAACCTACGGACCCGGACATCTTCTTAATATCTAAAACTCTTCACAAAATTTATCTGTAGTAGAAGAAACAAAAAATTTCATTGGCATATCACCCATCAAAGTATATTTGAATCAAATGACCATAACAAAAAATACCTTTAAAATTGTATCATGTGAATGGCAAGGTTAGTGTTTTTGGCGTGCGTAAAGTGTGTCAAAGTTCTTAAAACTTTATGACAACAAACAAAAAAACAAATCACCTAATAGTAGTAGATATTGTAAGTTAGGTTGTTTGGTTGATGACCCTTGCAAACAAAAAAATATTAGTTCCAAACCAATTATGTTATAGTAAAACTGTGCTAAAGGAATCATTGGTTTAGATTAATAGTTTGTCGTTCTAAGGAGTTAAATTAATGCACAAACTAATATAGTCTGTCAAAAGAGAGTATTATTAGTATATGAATTTGGTATCATGTTACAAAAAGAATAAACAATTCACCTGCTCAATATTGATAATGACGGCCCCTTTGATTGGCATTATGGACATAACCAATCTTCACGACTTCACCTCTGAACATGAATTCTGGACGAAAGGTCCTAAGACTGATCCACATTTATTATACTAATACTTAACATGCTTCTATTTGCTTTTCCATGTTCCTTAAACGTGGTAACACTCGGTCTGACCGGGCTTACCGGTTCCATGTTCCTGCTGCAATTGGGTTTTAAAAAATGTCTGACATATCATTCTATTGTTCTACAAATCAGAATGCACCATAAAAGTTGCTCCCATGGTCCAGCAAATTTTACATTTAACTAACGCATAAAATTTGAGAAGCTTTGGACATTTTTGTTCAGAAAACCTGTATCAAAGTAAAGAGTTGAAAACATATGCCAGATAACCAGGTACAACTAACGGGACGTATAATAAGATGTCCCAGTTCTTAGAAAATAGTCAAAAAATGAAGAAAAGAAAAATGCTACCTGTGTTGAGTCGATGTCCACAGGTCGTCCGATGGGCCGCAATGGGTCATCAACCGATGATATTATTGTATTGGTAGTTTCATTATGGGTGATAACCATTGGGCGTCCGACTTAAAATCCTATAAATAACATGCTAGAGAAATGGAAGCACATATGTTTTAAATCTGAGATTTAATGACATAATTGAAAATTATAATGCAAAGATTAACGTAGACTTACTCAATGGATCTTGTAGGCTGAGTAAGCTTTCGCATCAGCAGATGTTGTTTCTCTAGCAACTTCTTCTAAGCAGCTCAATCGAGAAGGTTAGTGCTTTGAATGCGATAGTTGATGAGCCTGGTGTTGATCAGGATGTCGTTGGTAATGATGTTAGGGGACCACATGCATAAAAAAAATAAACAACTACATCCATAAGATTTCTCATAGAGCAAGATACTACAAAGAAAGTACACCTAGAATTTCCCTGTTCAAGGTGTCTCATTTGCTACCAATATAAAATGTATTGACAAAATATGATTGAAAATATTGACGACAGTTTACCATATGTTACACGAAGTTATCTCGTGATTCCAGCCAAGTAAGCTTCTTCTGTGTTACGTTGCATAACCTAACAGAAGTACGGAAATATTGGTATGAAGGTAATAAAAAATAGACAACAAAAATAAAACAAAACACATAAAAATACAGGCTAACCTTTCCCACCGTGCCAGCGCAGCTGCTGTGAATATGTGTAAAGTAGAAATTTGTTTAAAAGAGAAGAATGGAGACGTACTTGTGGGCATTCTTGGAGGTGGCTCATTTTACCAGGCTATTAATTCCCATTTACCTAAAACAAATTCTTGGAGGTGGTCGAGTAGGAGCAGCAACTTGGTAAATGTTACCAGATGCGTCTGTTACTCTACCACCACTAACTGTATTATCCAACACTCTTCTATTACAGTATGTGGAGGTCTAGATAAGAACACACCAGAAAGTATATACCCTGATGGCAGAACTCTAGCGAATCCATCATATGTTATTCCAATAATAAAACATTTTCCAGAAGAAATACAACACACATGTATAAAACAGATGTTGGATATGCATGGTCACTTCTCAAGGATCTAGCACCACATCTTCCGGATAGCTGACAATAAGAGGTCTGTTTTGGGACCTGTAGTTTTTGTTCTACTGTAGAAATAGTTTGTTATGCTTGTTTTCCTATAAAGTAATTTGTTTTTAATAAGTGGTTGAATACAATATGAAATTTGAGAATATATATGCTTAGATAAAGGAAGTGTGTGCTTGTAATCCATTGGATGATAGCTCTATGGATTATATCTTTCATACATCTATCTTAAAATTTGATAAACATAACATACAAACTGAATCACGCAAGTAACCATAAAGGTGACTGGACATAAAATAAGATGCAGGTAATTCTTACGGGTTAACCAGAATAAGCAATACAACATAGAAGCAAAATATATTTTTCTTAAGCATGGGATAACTATTACATTTGATGCCAACCAACGTTATGGACAAAAGACATGATCAATAACTAACCATAGCGTCAATTATGTTTTCTACCACTTTCTTAAGTGAGGTTCTCTACAGTTCTTTGAGCTTGGCAGTTTATTGTCAAACTCTCCATGACGTTTAAAGGTTACACAGTGTGTTGGTGTACCATGTAAACCATCTATCCTTCATACAGATAATGCCTCAGTGGTGATCCATGATTGGTTTCAATATATACCAAGAGACTTATAGCCATGAAACTAAGGACAGGTTCACATATAGATGTAGAGACAATACTTGCATTCTTATTTTCCGTTTTAAAATTCCGTACCCACAATCAGGTTCCAACTTAATTCATCACTATGATTATCTAATGGCTGCCCAAGCCTATTGGATGTCTCTACTTGAATTACTAATGTGATTCGTAGGTTCACAGATAATCGCTATACTAATACAACTATCAAAAAGAGAATTTGAAGGTTCCATAGAAACAGATGTTATAAGGTGTGGAGCACTTGAATTTAAGAATTAAGTATTAGAAGATACAATTAGAACGAAACGCGCACCATCCTCACATAAAAAATTAAAAGTATATTACAACAACAATGTAACAATAATTCTAAAAGTACACACATAAATCATTAATACATCATTTTAGAGTTTAAACAAAATTAGGGTTTTGAGAAAAATAATATACATTTAACAGGGAAGATGATCAACCTGAAAAAACCTACACAAGACAAGATGATTAAGGTGGATGATTTTCTAGTGAATTAGGGTTTATTAAAAAATTAATACGTGATAAACAGAAATCAAACAAATATAATCTTTTAAAAGTTTAGATATGGATGAATATACAGTATTCTCGATATGTTTTAAAAAATATCAGAAAATGTTTATCATATTAAATACCAAACAATAAATATGGATGTTTAACATCATAAAACAAAATTATGCAATAGCTCAGTTGGAAAATACCAATTCAAATAACCTAGAGGTCATGAGTTCGAATCTCACAACTCTCTTTTAAAGAAATGAATTTTTTACAAAAAAAACCTGGGAATGTATTAAAATAAAAAACAATAAATTTGAATTTAAAAATGACTGGTAGTGACCCGGTTCAGATCAGAACCGACTCGGTCCAGACGTGAACCGGACCGGTCCAAACCTTCAAAACGCCACTTTCAAAATGCAGTTTTCCAAACTGCGTTTCGAAAACGCGATTTTCAAAAAACTGCGATTTCCAATCCGAATTTCGTGGATTTTGGAGATTTTCTAGGAAATTCTGAAATATTATTGGCTAAAAGATGTGACTGGGATATGACTGGATTAAAAATTGTGGTTTTAAATCATAATTATACCTATATATAATATAGATATATATATATAAAGATATATATATATATATATATATATATATATATATATATATATATATATATATATATATATATATATATATATATATATATATATATATATATATATATATATATATATATATATATATATATATATATATATATATATATATATATATATATATATATATATATATATATATACATATATATATATACATATATATATATATATATATATATATATATATATATATATATATATATATATATATATATATATATATATATATATATATATATATATATATATATATATATATATATATATATATATATATATATATATATATATATATATATATATATATATATATATATATATATATATATATATATATATATATATATATATATATATATATATATATATATATATATATATATATATATATATATATATATATATATATATATATATATATATATATATCTGTATTATATATAGGTATAATTATGACTTGAAACCACAGTTTTGATCCCAGTCATATCCCAGTCAGATCTTTTAACCAATAAGATTTGAGTATTTGCTAAAAAATCTCACTTTTTTCCTTTTTTAGCTCTTTTGGGCGGACCACACTTTTTTGAAACGCGTTTTGTTTCAAAATCGCGTTTTCATACCGTTGGTATATATAATACTAAAATCCTTTTTTTTCATTTTCTCCCCAATACCCACAGGGTAAAAACACACACACAATATCACCGTCACGGGCGGGGAAAACACACACAAGCGACTCCTTCTCCAAGATCATTCTCATTATCATTCTTCTTTCTAATTTGTCCAATCATTATTCTTATCATCTTCTTGATAACGCAATCTTTATTCAATCCAATGAATCCGTTCAAACCCTAATATTCTTCTTCATTATTCTAATTTTAATGATTATAAAGATTATAATCATTATCGTTATCACTCATTGTTTTAATTATCATTCATTGTTATAATAACTTTCGGTTGTAGTCAGATCTGATCCCGCGACCATCATAGAAAATACGACACCCATGGTTTTATAATCAGTTCCAAAAAGCTTCTCAATCAAATTAGGGTTTTTTCGATCTACTGGTCTCAATTAAATTAGGTTTTTTTATAAATAATTTAATTGTTTATCAGTGTTAGTTTCATTGAATGTATGGATATTATTATTATTAAAAAACCCACACCTCAAATCAATAATTCGTACACGGCTGATTGATGTTATGTTTTGATGTTTACAACAGCAGATAATCGATTGATTTTGTCTTCTGATAATGGAGTTATGTTGATATTGTTAACTGTTTGGTAATTGCAGGTTTTAGGAAGAGTTGATTCATTAATTGCAGGTTTTGAAAAAAGGTTTTAATTTATGGTATTTTAATGTGTTCCAGCAAACCAGTTCCACGATGATAATAATAATAATCGTTTCTTTAGAACTGCTTATCATCTGCTTATTTTGAGGTAAAATAAGCACTAACTTTTGAATAATTAGTTAAATTTTATTAATCTCACAAATGTTCATATAATATTAGTTTTCAGGACAAAAACGACATCAACAGATGGTGGTGAAGCGAGCTCTCCGACGACCGAAGATCGGCGTTTTCTTCTTCCTGATTGGCAGTTTTTAATAAGTAATTCATTAAGCTTTTGGTTTTTGGTTTTTGGTTTTTGGAAAGCATACTGAAGGTATGAATCAAGAAGATGACGAGGATTTATGCACTTAATGAATTAGACATATGTGAATTCTTTCACCTTAAATTTTTGAGCTTTATTGTTTGCCGATAATGATATCTTATATTTGCACATTTAGCCTAACATGAAAGTATATTGATTGATGACTTTTAGCTAATCACATCATCAAACTTTTCAAGGACGCTCTTGGATCTCACCCGTATAAAACCAAAAGAAAACATCTCGTTCAGCTATACAGGCCGCTGAGAAGAACATGACAGATAAAATGCAGCTGAATTATAATAGGTTCTGCTCTATACTTATAGGTATCTAATTTCCTGTTACTTATCTAAAAAGTCATAAAATCCTGATGTGCTTAAAAAGCTATTACATTATTAACTTATTCTAGCTAGGTTGGAATTTTCTTTGTTCGAGTACTATGTGGTTTCAGAATATTTGAGATACTTTATAAAAAAATAACTATGAAGTTTTGAACCAATTTAGTAATCTTTGTAACGGTGAGAGTGGACTAATAAGAGGGTCAAAAATATTTATCACCATCTTTTCTGAAGGTCGTATGTGAAGGAGATTTGATCGAAGCAATAGATACATCAACGGAAAACAGTTTCAGTGCAGGAACTATGTCAGGCTTAATTATATGTGGTGTCGAGTTTCGGCCATTACATAACAAAAGAATGAATCAATTGTAGATGTTGAGATATTATCTCAATGTGTTAAATTTAAGGTTGTTAAATTGGAAGTCAATGGAAGATTCGTACCCAAAAACCTTCAAGAAATTCTATATCGATACGCCTGTAAAAGTTTTCAAAACTCTTGAATGATTTCATCTCCATTTATTTCATCCCCTCCTCTATTACATACGACATTTGCTGATAAGTATGTCATATGCGGTTTTTGCAATAGCCAAAACACTTTTCTCTTGAAGGATAGTGGTGCAGTGTCTGTTAGCTGCAAAAGGGTATGTCTGTTTACTTTTTAGTTTTATTCAGTCCTTTCATAATCACATTTACTGAACTACAAAATCTGATAACTCAGTCTTGCCAAAAAAAGACAATTATCAACGACATAGCTATTACATGGATTTACAAAATTCTCTTTGTTTAGTTTTTGAAGTTCTGGTCACTTATTCTATATAGAAAAAGAAACTAAAGTTGGGGATGCTGCTGTTGAATCTACAGGTAATCTGGTGACAGAGAATAGATCCATGGACAATATCAATTCTGGAAGTGGGATTGAAAATGAAGATATTCGCGACGAAGAGGAAAAAGAAGCTGAGGTCAAAGATGCTTCTGTTGGTGATCCATCCACTTTAAGTTTCCCCGACACATATGTGAAACCCGGAACTGTGATTGAGTTTCGCTCAATTGGGCGTCATGAGACAATTCCTAATATCCATAAAAATGTTGTGAATGCAGAGGAAGTTACGGATGTCATTTAGAGTGACGAGATTCCTGCCTCATCTATACAGGGTTCCGTATGTGTATGTGACGTTGGTGTACAGGATGAAGAAGTTGAGGTTCTCGCATATAACTTCCCCATTAGGATTCCTAAATATGATGATGAAAGTTATGCAAAACAGTTCAAGAGCGCGAAGTTTTAAGTTGAGGAGAAGTCACGCGAAAGAGATGCAATCCAAACTGTGATCCAAGGAAAAAGGGTGAGAAATTATGTAATTAGTGATTTTATACTTGATCCTTAATTTGCGTAGAAGTTTGATTAATGTAATTCGCTTGGTCTTTCCTTTTATAGGCAGAGTTAAGATCCCAAAATGGTAAATATCATGCAACAAGATCATAGGAGAATGAAGTGAGGAAGTTAATTAAATTAAAGCGGCAAGAAATAGAGGATCTCACCATCATACCTACCAACTCCCGCAGCGGAGACATTGTGTTTCGCATATCTCATACATGCATGATCAATAAATATGCCACTTGAGAAGGGTATTGATTCACTTTCTGATCATAATGACTCGACGGTAATAGAGCAAAAGGTTGAATCTATAGATCATCTGGGTACAGAGAATAAATCTACTGAAGATACTGAATGTGGTACTAGGGTTGAAGTTGCCAATGTCCGTGACAACGGCGGAAAAGAAACTGAAGTTGGGGATGCTGCTGTTGAATCCACAAGTAATCTCTACAGCCAAAAGTTGAAGGTATCGGAAGCTGTTAGGTTGATTATCTTACGGTGGATGTGTCACAAGAGCTATGAGAAAAAGCTTTTGCTCATCATGGTAATCAGGATATGAACATGTTTACTTAATAAGGGGTGTTTGGGATTACTTATTTTTTGCATTTGCGCTACTTATGGCCAACTGTCATGGATCTCATGTTCTTCGAAATCTTTTGTGTTTTTAGGTGACAAGCTGGCAGTAAGAGATCATGAATCTGACACGAACCTGAAAACAGTGGGTTAGAGGCGTGTTTCTTTATTTCTCTAACATTGATAAAGTCCTGCCAATTTTTCATACATATTTGAAATGTATTCTGTCTGCACAGGTATTTTTTGTGTGGTTACAAGTCAGTAAATAAGGTGCTTCACAAGCTTAAAATAAATGAGAAACGAGTTTAGTCATTATATTGTGAAAAGAAGTCATTGCAATATCTTCTCTTATATCCTACCCCTTTTCTCATTCCACTTATTTGCTCTAATATCAGTTCGGTTATTGCTTCAAGATCCTTATTTCAGGATGACACTGGATGTTGCTCTGCGGGTAGGTTATAACAAGTATACGCTAATTGAATCCTTATTCTTTCCAATCCTTTCAGGTAACTTATGCGCTTTTACTTATTAATAGCCCCTGCATTAGTTAGGAGGATAAATAACATAGGATAAATAACAGGTTTGTGTGGCATGCTTATGAAGATTGCCCTTCTTTTACGCACCAGGATTACTTTTTTTTAACTTTGTATCTACAGAGAATGGGGTGGTCAGGTGTGGTTGTTTACGAGATTTGATCGAATGGTATATAATCTTTTCAGTCCCCATTAATGTGCCAAGTCATCATTGGTCCTCACCACATATAGGGAGGGTGATACCTGCCACTGCATGCTCAAGATTCTGTGACACTAAGCTCTAATTAGACAGAACTAAAAACAGGTAACTTTTTTAATAAGGTTCAAAACTGGGAGGGTTGGGTTGACCAGTGGATAATGGGTTTTGGGATTTGGTTTCTATGTCTATTTATTCATCCACCACAATCAAACTAACTAAAGTTAGCTACGGTGTTTGGGTATACTATTAGTTTGAGCTATGTGTCGACTAGGAAAAATACAAGTTAGACGGATAATGGGTTTTGGGATTTGGTTTCTATGTCTATTTATTCATGCACGACAATCATACCAAATAAGTTAGCTTCAGTAGTTTGTTTATCTATATCCTAATCGTAGAAAGAACTACACTCTTCGGTTTACTGATGTAATACTTAGTTATGAACTACAACACAAGAATCCTAGCATCGACCACGGTTATAGACAAATTTCTTAACCACTTAAATGTCATGGACTCTCATTATGTGCGTGCATGTTTGTTTTTTTAACACTGCCATCCTGACAGATACTTGATGTTGATAATGAAAAAAGATTGGAGAGCTCAACCGAAAAAGATTGAGACAAAAGTGGTTTAACAACTTGGCTACAGGCGCATAGTTGAATTGCCGGATCAATCGTGAAAGAAGGGTACGTATAGGATAATAATATAAATACCCATTTGGCATATTATACATCATCCTTTTGAGTTGCTGGGCTTCGGTTTCTTTTTAGGATGAGTTTGGGCTGTTAGTTTGCATCAGGTCTGATGTTATAGGCGATGACGTTAAGTAGGCTTTTGAATAAAAGGACCTATTTTATACCTTTCAATTTATAGCTTAGGGTTGTAACTCTGAAAATCCAATCTATACATAAGTTATTTTAATTATCTTATTTTAGGCTATTTCTTTAGCTTATTACAAACACGAGGTTTTATGCCCTCGCTTCGCGGCTGGATGTTTTATAATGTAGTTTCATAACTCGCTTCAGCTTGACTGGGCATTTTTATGCCATCTCCAATCATGTTATTCAGACAACGTATTTGTTAGTAGTTCAGTTCAATTAGACTAAGTATTGAAAACATAGCATAATTTTTTAAACAAAGGTAACTATTACGGTAGCGTATAACAAAAATAGGAAAAATTTTCATCACAATTTCTAAATGCATCTTGTAGTTTCTTTTCTTCCTCCAACAAAGATGCTTTGTGCTTCTTTTTTGGCAGCCTGCATAAAACATACTCCCCATAGTCTGTAAGATGAAAGTTGCAACATAAAGAACTGATTTTTTAGATCAATGGGTAATATTTATTTGTTAGTATTGATAAACCCAATTCTATGTTTTTGATACTAAGATTGAAGTAAGTGCTAAGATAATCTAGAGTTCCTGATTAATATTTTCTTTAGTCTCTACGATTATGACCAAATTTATTTCTAATCTTAATTATTGATTTTCAAGGCTCCAATTTGGTAAACTTACATCAGTCTTACATGGTCGTATTCTTTCTCAAAGTTAATTTTATCATATTGTTAGCCGTTCTTTCAAAAGTTTACAGAGATTTCTTATAAATGCATTCATTAGTTTCGACAGTAAGCATCGCCCATCGATGATTTAACGATATGTAGTTCAGTATGCTAGGATTTAAGAAAGAATGAGCTCACTAAACAGCATAATGTAATTGGGAAATACATATCACATATACTTCTTCTAAATATATAATACTGAATTTTCTTTTTAATTGTTATTTGATCATCTAGGGGTTAAGATAATCAGTTGAAGAGTGGCAGAGGTGTAAGTTTTGGTGTGGATGTTGGTGATTTGGCCACATTATCTATAGCCACATAATGTGATTCGACATACTGATGTGAGATAAAATTTTAAGGTATTTGGGAGTGGCGTTGATACATCTTCCTTCATACGACATCTTTGCAATCTTAGTTAGACCAACTTTTATTGTCAAGATATCATGGCCTACATAGAGTTTCATTTTCCAGCAGGAGCTAAACAGCTTACTAATAGAAAAGATGATTTGCGCCTACACGTTCCAAAAGGTTAAATTCTATAACCAAGATTTAAGTTTCTTTTATTCACGAATTCTAAATTTTCTTTTTAATTGTTATCTGATCACCTAGGGGTTAAGATAATTAGTTGAAGAGTAGTAGAGGTGTAAGCTTTGGTGTGTACGTTGGTCATGCGCAGATTTAACTTTAATCGTCATATGTTATCAACAACAATTTTGTCAACAATGCAGCAGGTACATAAACTTTGTATAAAAGTTATCAGAATACTATCCATTCATATTAGCTATAATATTATGACATAAGGTTTTTGAGTACAGTTACGTGGTTGGGCAGGCAGCTAAGAGGGCAACGTTTGTTGTAGAAAAGGTTTGTATAAAAGTTATCAGAATACTATCCATTCATATTAGCTATTGAAATAGAGTATAATGCAGTTCGTTTTTTCTCAGTTCTTGCTAATAGAAAGTCCAACCAATATCGGGTTTTTAATTGTTCTTGGTTGTTAAGCTTGCTTGGTTAATCTATTGCTAATTCAACTAATGCTTACAAAACGGAAAAATATTACCTACGTATATGTAAAACAAATTGCAATTACCACGTTTTTATTCAGGTAAAAATTTAAAATGCAAAATTTGAAACTAATGGGACTGAAATTGTAAATTCTATGAAAAGTAAATGCTTGAAATGTAAATTCTAACAATTATAGGGACTAAAAGTGCAAAACAGTAAACTATAAGGATCAAAAATGTAACAACTATAACAAACTTGCCAAAAATGTAACAAATTAACAAACTACTAACTGAATTCTAACAACTTTCAAAGTCCAGGGACTAAAACAATGCAAACCCTAAAATCTTGGAAGATTAGCCAAAAATTAAACGCTGACAGAACTCAAGGGACTAAAGTGCAATTAAGAGAACTTTTTAAGCTAAAACGGGACAAAGGAAAGAATAAGCTCATTTGAGCTTATTACTCAACCAAAATCAATGAAACAACTTGCAAAACGTTTCAAATCCAAAATAAGCTACGTGTGTCCAAGGAATTTTGCTAAAAATCCAAAATAAGCAAATGAGTGCTTATTGATAAGCTCAAAATAAGCTCTAGCCAAATCTAATCAACCACATCTTGATTTTACTCTTGAAACTGATTAAGCAACTGATTTAAAGAATGGGAAATCAAACCAGAACAAATTTCATCCAGTAAAAAGCTCTAAATCTGAATTAAGCTAAAAAGAGCTTATGTTGACCAAGCGTTGACCAGAATTTGCAAAAAGCTCAAACTTTCAGAAATTAACTAGGGACACTTACTAAATGATTTTATGAAAGAAAATCACAAGATTTGTGAAGTAGATTTGAAGATCTAGGAAAACAGTAGCATACTTTTTCACAGAGAATGAGCTTTGCTCAGCTTGGACCAAAAAGCTATTTCCCAGCTTATTAACTAATACTGTAGAAATTCCTTTTGGAATCTAAAACTATATGATATAAGCTAAGACTGAAAGAAAATTTGGTGGAATTTCATCAAGTTTTGAATGAGAGCTGATCAAATCAAGATTACAAGTTCTAAAAACCAAAACTGCATAAGACTGACCCAAATATTTTGTGTGCCATTTGCCTGTTTGACCTTATATTTGACTTGTAAAAGGCTTAAAACAACTTGTTATCACTTAAGGACTGGAAATGAACTCTAAAACACCAAATCTCAATGCTTGAAAACTATTATTGATCTATTCCCAAACACTCCTTTAACTGCTTTAAACAAATTTTAACAAAGACTTTTTAAGCTCTAATCAACTCTGAATCAAAAGTTATAGCAAAACAGATTTGGTGATCACAATGAAAGACTTTAAAACTGAAATCAAACAATTACCAAGGCTAGGACTCAAATTAAGCTAATAGGCTAAAAAGTACTAAACAAATGCAGTAAACTACAAAACTCTCAAATCAGTAAACAAGTAAGCAGTAACTAAACTTCAATCACACAAAATTCAATCAAACAGCAACTACTAACAATTATAACATGCAGCCATCAGATTAAACTAGGAAAGTAAGCATGGCATTTGACTGTTGAGTGGAACAAAAATCAAGTAGCTTAAAACCTATTGTAGATATCCTTTGAGAAGAAGAGGAGCGCTGAGCTCTCTTGCCCTAGTGATAACCACCACCTATCACTAGAAATCAACAAGAATCAATCAACAAATCAACTAGAATCCATCAATCTGCTTGAAAACTCCATTAGAACTATGCAATGACTGAATTGTGATCAACAAGCTAGCAAACTTCACCAATGTCAGTTATGATCAATGATTGATCATAACAAACACTCAACAGCAACAATAATATCCAAATGCAGCAAGATTTGAACTGGAATGATAAGAACAAATTTGGCGGGAAAAAGTGAATTTGAATTTTATTACTGAAAAACGGTTACAAAGCTGTTACAATGGTAGTAACTAACTAACTGACTCAAGAGTTTGTCAGACTCTTGAGTAGCTAGGAGAAAATTGAGGGAAAAAGGAAAGGAAATGAAGAACTAGGTGTTTTTACAAATTTAAGCTACAACTGAAAATAAAGTACAATCCAGCTATTTATAGACATAAAGGAGAAGTTAGTTGGGGTTGGTGACGTGTCAGAACCAATCCCAGCTTGCCACGTGGAGAATTCTGCATTTTGCACTTTGAAGGTATGAACAAGGATTTGGGGTTTCTTGATTGGATGGATGAAATGTTAATTGAGTTGCACCATTGAATTCGTCTCTCCAAATTGATCAACTTTGGTGTTTAAACCTTTCCATGAAATGGCTTCTATCTCAAACGCGATTCTGAGAAATTTTTTCTTTGAAGAAGATGACACGTGTAAGCCTTTGATTGGTTTAAAATTAGTCACACGGATCAAATTGTTTGGATTTGGTAATAAATGTGAGGCGGCGGTAGTGGAAATTTAATGCTTGATCCGTGTGACCCCTTTTCTTTCTTCTCATTGGTTGAATCCCTTGTTACATGGATTAAACTCAAATAACTTTCCAATCTTGGCAGAATTAGCCCCTTAACTTGGCAGAATGTAAATTTTAGCTTGTAGCTTCATTCCTTTGACATATTTGGTCCTTTAACTTCCATCCTTGAACAAAATGGTCCTTTGACTGAGTTGACTTGAGAGTTGACCAAGTTTGACTTGAATCTTGACTTTACATTATTTACACTTTTAGTCCTTCAACTTTCATCACTTGTCAAGATAGGTCCTCATACTTCAAAGTCTTGTCACTTTTGATCCTCTTTTGTCTTTTTCATCCATTTGAGCTTGATTTTTCCTTGTTTGCTTGAAAATGTATCTTTTTACCTACACAAGTGCACACAAACACAAACATACCACATAACACTGTTTTTGCCAAATAAATTGGTATTTTGCTTCATGTTTTAGGGTTATTTGTTAATAAAAGGATATGAGTTTAAGCTCATATCAAATTCCCCTACACTTGAACATTGCCATGTCCTCATGCAATATTATATTTTAAGGCTCAAAATTTTACATTTCCCTCATAATTAATCCACCTTGGCCATATGAGATGCATCTACACTACTCTAAACTAGATGATGCATGATTTTGACTTTTAATAATGCAATGAATCAAATTACAATTCTATCTATATCTTTTTGATTTTTCTTGAAATGGTTTTGATGGAAATAACTCATAAAGAATTCAATGACTTAGATTAGGGCTTGGGTACCATGGACATTTATCACCCTCAAGTTTCACTTTCCCCATACCAAGCTTAAAAATGAGATCATTGCATTCACAAGTAAAAAGTGCATCAACTTATTCATGACAATTAAATGTGGAACCGGTTATTATTTGAGCAAATTGCTTGTGGGCAAATTTGTCATTATTCAAGTGTGAAGTATAAGAAGTGTAAAATCCAAAAATAAGGAAGCACGGTTTTAATCCTAAGTAATCTTCTCATCCATTACTTGAAAAACCGCTCACAATTAATATAAGTCCGTATTAAGAGTAATAAGTCATTCGCCTTATGTGTAAAATCCTCATGTCATGCTTTCATAAGTAACTACACACTCGCTAAGGAAAGAAAAATAAAACTCACGCAATAATTTATATCCGCATCTTTTTGAGATTTTGGATCTTCAACCCCGCAACCCGTCAAGGTAATATTGGATTGGAGCAATCTATTGAATCCCCGCAACCCGTCAAGGTAATATTGGAACTCAATAGTCACTATAATTAACACCACACTGCCCCTCTTGGGAGTCTTGCATTATTTCTTTTTTCTTTTTCTTTTTCTTTTTTTTTTCTAGCCACTCATTTTTTTCATAAGCCGCTCTTATTTTTCTTTATTCCTTACAAAGAAATTTGAAAAGAAGAAAAGGAAAAACACCCGCTAAGTATGGAGCATGACATAAGTCTAGTACACATAAAACGTGCTAACTTAGAATCTTAAGACGTACTCATATCAACCATGAATGATTAGCCAAAAATGCATAAGAGATTACGAACCAATTAAAACCGTACTTGATTATTTATTAACAATTATATACATGCGAAGAAAATAGAGATAAAGAAGAGAAGGGTTTAGCCACAAGTAATTATCATGAAGTTTATCTAGCCCTTTTACACTTGCTTCAACTCTATCATTTCCCATTCTCCACAAATTTAAAATTTCAAATAATGAAATTGGTGGATGCTTAGCCTAATAGACCTATGAAGGACTACATGGTTAAGGATACTAGCTAGAGAATGCTAAAATAAGCAAACTCGGGTTGAGTCAAAATATCCATGGCGGGCCTAATATGTCAAAGAAATCTAAATTTGTTAAAACCATGTTTTATTATATTTTTCCTTTTTATATATATATTTTTGATGAAAAACAAAAGAAGAAAAAAAATACAATGCAAATGTGTTATGCAAATGAAAAATGATTGATGCAAAAATTATATGAATGCATATTTTTGGTGGCCAAAGTAAATCAAAAATTTGAAAAATGTTGAAAATTCAATTTTCCATGTTATCATGCAAGACAATGACAAGTTCTAGGTAAGGTCACTTCGATAGAAGACCCCCCTACACTTAAGCTAAACATTGTCCTCAATGTTTAAGAGCATGGAAGTATAAAAACTTCCCCTACACTTATGACAATGAATAGACTTTGCTTAACCCAAGTTAAGGAAAGGACAACTATTAGTGAAATCATGTTTAAGCACAAGGTGTCAATGAAAATTCACTAAAGTAACGAAGTGAACCGGATACAAGGGCCTCCTCCATAAGCTCCAAAGCATGAGATGAGTGAGCAACCCTACAAACAAGCATGAAGACAAAAGAAGGTCTCCCCTACACTTATCTCCAAGTCTATGCCTTTATTTCTAACCTACAACACTCTAAACCTAGTTATACGATGCTTGAGTTAATGAGTCTCTAGCTCGACTCGTCCCTCAATGAATTAATTCATGGGGAAAATGGGGACCTCTTGGACCATTTCAACGGAAATGTCCTCCCCAAAGTAATGTTTAACACGGTGACCATTCACTTTAAAATTTGGACCATCGGGTTGGGACAACTCAAGAGTTCCATATGGAAACACTTGAGCAATAGTGAATGGACCGGACCATCTCGACTTAAGCTTGCCCGCAAAAAGCTTCAATCTTGAGTTAAAGAGGAGAACCGGCTCTCCAACTTTGAACTCACGATTCTTGATCTTAGCATCATGCAATTTCTTAGTCTTTTCCTTGTAAAGCAAAGAATTTTCATAGGCATTGGCTCTCAACTCATCCATCTCATTGATTTGATCTTTCCTATGTGAACCGACTTGGTTTAAATCAAAGTTAGCCCACTTGAGAGCCCAAGATGCCTTATGTTCTAACTCAAATGGGAGGTGGCACGCTTTTCCATAGACAAGCCTATAAGGAGTACAACCAATTGGTGTTTTAAAAGCCGTCCTAAACGCCCACAAAGCATCATCAAGCTTATCCGACCAAGAAGCTCGATGCTCTCCCACCGTACGTTCTAAGATTCTCTTTAAACCACGATTTGTGACCTCGGTTTGACCATTTGTTTGAGGGTGATACGCGGTAGAAAGTCTATGATTCACTCCATATTTCTTCATAACTCTCGTGAATTGATCATTACAAAAGTGCGTACCACGATCACTTATGATGGCCCGAGGTACACCAAATCTAGCAAACAATTGTTTCAAGAACTTTACAACCACTCTAGCATCATTAGTAGGTAAGGCTTTAGCCTCCACCCACTTGGACACATAATCTACCGCCACAAGTATATACTTGTTTCCCTTAGAGGATGGAAAAGGTCCCATGAAATCTATTCCCCATACATCAAATATCTCACACTCTTGGATAAAATTTTGTGGCATCTCATCACGTTGTGTAATTTTTCCTTGTCTTTGACAAACATCACAAAATTTCACCATCTCTTGGGCATCCTTGTAAATGGAAGGCCAATAGTAACCCGAATCAAAGACTTTCTTGGCGGTGTAGTTAGGCCCAAAATGTCCACCCGTAGGTCCTTTATGACATGCCTCTAAGATTTTAAATGCCTCGGGCCCATCTACACACCGTCTAATGATTTGGTCCGCACATTGCCTAAAAAGATATGGATCATCCCAAAAGTAATACTTAACTTCCTTAAGAAACTTTTTCTTTTGTTGATAAGTAAGACCCTCAATAAGCACATTGCCCACAAGATAGTTTGCGATATCCGCAAACCAAGGTGTGGCATCCTCTTGGGAAGAGATAGACATGAGCTCCTCTAGTGGAAAGGATTCATTGATTTCTTGATGTGGGAAATCTCCTTGAAAAGGATGCTCAAGTCTACTCAAATGATCCGCCGCTAAATTCTCGGCCCCTTTCTTATCACGAATCTCTATCTTAAACTCTTGAAGCAACAAAACCCATCTCAAAAGCCTAGGCTTAGCATCTTGTTTTGTCATAAGATACTTGAGAGCGGAGTGATCCGTATACACTATGGTCTTGGAAAGCACAAGATATGGTCTAAACTTCTCAAAAGCATAAACTATAGCAAGCAACTCTTTTTCTGTGGTAGTGTAATGAAGTTGTGCACCGGTCATGGTTTTACTCGCATAGTGTATAGGTTGAAAATGCTTATTAACTCTTTGTCCTAAGACGGCCCCCACCGCATAATCACTAGCGTCACACATAAGCTCAAAAGGTAATTCCCAATTTGTAGAAACCAAAACGGGAGCCTTTGTTAATTTTTCCTTAAGGGTCTCAAAAGAGTCTAAACAAGCTTGGTCAAAAATAAAAGGAGCCTCTTTCTCCAAGAGATGAGTCATCGGTCTAGCTATCTTAGAGAAATCTTGTATAAAGCGTCTATAAAATCCCGCATGACCTAAGAAACTCCTCACACCTTTAACCGAGGTGGGTGGGGGAAGCTTAGCAATCACATCAATTTTAGCTCGATCAACTTCTAATCCCTTATTGGATATCTTGTGTCCTAAAACAATCCCCTCTTTCACCATAAAGTGACATTTCTCCCAATTAAGCACCAAACGTGTTTCCTCACAACGCTTAAGCATTCTCTCAAGATTGGTAAGACATGAGCTAAAGGAGTTTCCAAATACGGAAAAGTCATCCATAAAAACCTCCATGGTTTGCTCTATCATGTCATGGAAAATCGCCATCATGCACCTTTGAAACGTCCCCGGTGCATTACATAGGCCAAAAGGCATCCTCTTGTAAGCAAATGTACCGTAGGGACAAGTGAATGTGGTCTTTTCTTGATCCTTAGGGTCAATGGGTATTTGAAAATAACCCGAAAAGCCATCAAGAAAACAATAGTACTCATTTCCCGCTAAGCGTTCAAGCATTTGATCCATAAAGGGAAGCGGGAAATGGTCTTTCCTAGTTGCCTCATTGAGTTTTCTATAATCAATGCAAACTCTCCAACCGGTCACAAGTCTCGTGGGAATAAGCTCATTGTTCTCATTAGGCACCACGGTGATTCCACCCTTCTTTGGAACACAATGAACCGGGCTAACCCATAGAGAGTCGGAAATGGGGTAAATCATACCCGCATCTAAGAGTTTAATCACTTCCTTCTTAATAACCTCATGGATTTTTGGGTTAACTCTCCTTTGGTTTTGAATGGCGGGTTTATAGTCATCCTCCATAAGGATTTTGTGAGTACAAAAATGTGGATCAATTCCCCTTATGTCGGATATTTTCCATGCTAAGGCGTTCTTGTGTTTCTTAAGGACTTCAATAAGTTGCTCCTTCTCATCCTCTTTCAACTCTTTAGCAATAATCACCGGTAATTGGTCTTTTCCTTCTAAGAAAGCATATTCTAAGTGAGATGGAAGTTCCTTAAGTTCAATGGGAGGTGGACTCTCTATGGAAGGTTTAACTATGGAAGGTTCCTCAATGGTAATCTCTTGTGGAATAGAAGAAGGAATAGGGTCCTCATTGAGCAACTTTTGGATTGTAAGAATATCTTCTTCCCAATTAATGGGAGAATCATCATCACCAAGAAAGTTAGACTCAAATTCCTCCAAGAGGAAATCACTCTCTCCAAAAGGTGTTAAAGAGGGAGCAATTGAGGCCACGGTTTCAACATGGGGTATCTCATCACTAGCATTCTTACAAGCATCATGAAAGTGTTCATTACATACTTCATCTAGCACATCCACAATGTTAATAGTCTCACAAGGTCTAGACTCCTTAACCTCTTTTCTATCACAAACTTTTCCTAACTTAAACACCACTCTCTCATCTTCTACTCTCATAATTAATTCTCCTTCCGCCACATCTATCAAGGTACGACCCGTTCTCAAAAACGGTCTACCAACAATCAAAGGCACTCTAGGATCCATGTCATAATCGACCACTACAAAGTCGGCCGGAAAGGTAAACTTATCCACACCTACAAACACATCTTCCGCTATACCTACGGGGTGAGCTATGGTTCGGTTGGCTAGTTCAAGAGTCATCCTAGTGGGAGTGAGCTCGGGAAGAGATAGTTGTTTCCAAACCGATAAAGGCATGAGATTTATGCTCGCCCCTAAATCCGCCAAAGCCATGCAATTTTCAACACCGGGAAAATTACAAGGTATCAAGAAGCGCCCCGGATCTCCAAGTTTTGTTGGTAAGGTTTTAAGTAACACCGCGGAACAATTTTCATTAAGTGATGTGTTGGGCAAATCAACCAATTTTTCTTTGTTTGAGAGAAAATCCTTGAACATCTTAGCAAACTTTGGCATATAAGCAAGAGCTTCCGCAAAGGATATGTTGATATTGAGTTGCTTGAACATCCTTAAGAAATTTGAGACTTGGATGTCATCTTTGTTCTTTAACTTGTCCTTTTTCAACCTTGAAGGGTATGGAAGAGTAGGTTTTGGTGTAGGTGGAATAGGTGTTGTGGTGGAAGATTTGTCTTTGTTAGCTTCTTCATTGGGAAGTGTGGAAGGTAAAGGAGAAGTATGAGGTGGTTGAGAAGGTGTGTTTGAGTGAATAGGAGCATTTTGAGGAGGTGGAGTAGAAGTAGAGGGCTTGTCACAAGTAGGAGCACAAGTGGGTTGAACAAGAGTAGGTTTAGGAGGTGAAGGATCCTTTGTTGTTGTTCCACTCCTTGTTGTAATAGCATTGACATTGGCCCTAGGGTTTGTTTGTGTATTAGAAGGTAAAGCCCCTTGTGGTCTTTGAGTTACCGCCACTAAAACCCTATTGATTTGTTCCTCCATTGTACGTTTCAATTGGTCATTCATTCTCTTCTCAATTTCACGCATTTTCTTGTCAACATACTCTTGAGTCTCTTTCATCCCATATCCTTGAGTTGGATTTTGAGGGTAAGCTTGATTTGGTATTGGAGCATATGCTTGAGTGGGAATAAATGGAAGTGGTTGATTAAATCCTTGTTGTGGTGGATAAAAGGTATTTGCTTGAGGTTGAAAGTGATTGGGTGCCTTGTAGTTATTTCCTTGGTATGGTGGTCTTTGCCCTTGATTCCTTGTTAAAATTTGAGGAGGATTTTGTGGAATTTGGGTGGGTGGTTGGGGTGGAAAGTGATAAGTGTGAAAACACTCATCAATAATGATCCTAAAACCATTAAAAACACAGTCAAATACCTTATTTTAACTGTAAATTATCAGAATTACGTGTGTATTTTGTGTTTGTGTATTTTCAGGTAATATAGGTACATTTGAGATAAACACGAGCTTTTAACGACTTATTTGATCAAAAGACGAAGAAAAAGACGAAAGATGCTTTCAAGGACCAATCTTGCCACTACTTCCAAAGATCAAGGGCTTAAAGTGCAATTACTACAATGATAAAGGATGGAAAAGTGATTACTTAAAGGTTTTATAACCATTTTAAAAGAAAAGAAGAATGGAAGGACTTAATAGCAATTAAATGGAAAGTAAAGTTTATTAAACTTGGTCACTTTGACCAAAGCTGGTCAAACCACACAAACACGCGTCTTCTTCTTCTCCAAGATAAGAGAGAGAGACGGTTACCTTCTTTCCACCTCCTTAAACCTGCAATCAATTTTCACGAACGATCAACAAAGAATCAAAAGAAGTCTTCAACAGCAAAGATGATCACCTCTTTCTTCTCTACAAGAGGATACTTTTTAATTAGACTCAAAGTCAAAGATAAAGAAAGCCCCAAATTCAAGATTGAAGATGAAGAACGAGTATCCTCGTATTTTCCACGTGTCATTCAATGATTGGATCAACCACGTCATCAACACCTCTCTCGCTGGCTATATAAAGAAGACGAGAGCTCTCATTTCAATTGGTTAGCTTAGGAGTAGTTTACACATAGTTAGGTTAGATAGGATTAGTTAGTTTGATTCTCTCTCAAAGTTTTATTAATCATTCAGTTTTAAATTTGTTACGATTCAGTTTACTGTTGTAACCGATTCCTTTCTTGTTCACCATTAATGAAAGCTTGAGTTTTATGTTTTTTCCACCATTAATGAAAATAATAAGCATTTCATTTTAATCTCCCTCTTCTTACTGTATATCTGATTGTTTCACTTTCACGTTTCTGAAATCTTTTTCTCTCTTCAAATTCGTTCACATAGTTACTGTTACTGATTAGATTGCATCATTCAGATAGTGAATCGATGGAATAGGTTGATATAGTTAACCGAGAATCAATATGCTTAATTGAGTATAATTAGTTTGAATTTAGTTTTGATTTTAAGCTTTTTCTAATAGTTGTTTGAGTTTTACTTGACCAGTTAGAGTGATTTAGCTAGTAAGAGATTTTTTTAGTTGAAGTTCAGTTCTGCAAGTATTTAGGATCAGATTAAGAGATAAACTGTTTGAATAGTTTAACAGTAGAGGTTTAATAGCTGTTGAAATTTGTCATATATGAGTTTCGTTTGAGTTGAGTCTGTTATATTTTCGGTTATAGTGTTAACAAACTTTTCCATTAATGAAAGTCCAAATTTTAGCTAATTCTCGTTCTTCGCAAAGTAATCAAGTAACTGTTCATCAGTGTTGGTAAATTTCGTGTTACGATTTTGTAAGTCTAAACAATTTGACGGATTTTCAGATTGAATTTAGAGTTGCTGATCTCGTTAATTGTGAATGTGGTGTAGTTTAGAAATCAGATTTTTGGTTCAATTTTCGAGGTTCGGTTTGTTAACACTAGAGGTACTGTTAGGACAAATTATATCAGCTTTTGATTCAGATTAAAATTAGTTTGTTTAGGATTCGGATTAGTTACTGTTAAATGACAATAAATCGAGATTTCGTCCAGTTTTCTTCGCTTTGTTTCAGTTTTGCAGGATAACTTTCAGTTCTTGATACGGTAGCAGATTGGTGGTGTTTGTTTTAAACCGGCTCAGCGCCGCGTTTCTCGTCTCAACGGACTTGGCTTCGGATGTTAAGGTCTAGCTTGTTTTAATTTTCTGCATTCATAGTTTAATCTGCTATTGGAGTGTTTTTAGTATGATTTTTCTTCTAAATTCGTGCTATATGTTCTGTTATATACTGACTGCTAGTTTACTATGTTTTGCAATTTCACTCAGCAATTTTAATCTCTTAAATTCTTGCTGATATATTTGTAGTAGTGTTTGGCAGTTTGAATTTAGCTTAAGATTTGGAGTATTAGCTTTTAAAAAATCAGTTAGTGTAAAGTGGTAGATAGGAAAATTTGAAACATAATTAGCCTTCTGTTCCCTATTCGTGTTAAAAATTGGATTTGGTGAGTACAGATACATACAAATGCAATTGAATAAGTTTCAGTCATGTACGCATTAGGTCCTTCATAGTTATACTTCATATTACAGTTACAGTCCTCAGTTAGATAAATCTGTTAAATCAATTTCATTTTTAGTCCTTACCGTTATCTTGCTGTTGGATCAGTTTCAGGCTGTTGGGCTACATAAATTTTGGGCCCGCACTTGTATTAAATCACATTGGGCCATTTATTAGCTTTAACAAATTTGGATTAGATATATTTTAGTTATACAAATATAAGTTTAGTTTTATAAAGATTAGTTTTGTTCAATTTAGACTTTATAGATTTGTGTTAGTTTTATATTTTGCAATTGTAGAGTAAAATTTGAATTTTGTATTTTGTATTCCGTCTTTGTAGTATAAAATTGTATTTTACATTTTTTTAATTTTGTGCATTTAAATGTCGTAGATGCAATATGTTTTTAGATTAGTATGTATTACGTAGTTTATTAGCTATTTTTACATTTTTACGTGCTACTTGCCAATTAGACATAGAATTCCAATCAAGTTTGTACAACCAAAAACAATCAAGTTGAGCTTAAAATTGTTAGATCAATTCGAATCGAGCTGAGAAGACAACTATACTAAAAAACGAAATATTAAATGGCGCCGCTGCCGGTTCTTTTCGTGAAGATTAACGATTTCGAGTGAGACGATTGGATTTTGGGATCCGTTCACTTTGTGAACGTTATTTTTACGTATTATAAATCAAAAAGATAAAAAAAAAATCAAAAAGATAAAAATACAAAAAAAAAAAATAAAAAATCACAAAATCAATTCTTTTCCTAAAGAATTGAACCAAAAAAATAAAAAAATCCAAAAAGTAATCTTTTTCCTAAAAGATTACACTCAAAAATATATATTATATCGCTTTCATCGCTTTTTACGTAGATATAGTATTTTTCTTAAAAAAAAAAATAAATACAAAAATATTTTTTTGATATATTATTATATGTAAATAAGTATACGTATAAAAACAACCAAGTTACCTATCTCCATAAGTATTGCCGAGGCATTACACCGTGTTGAGGGGCGTTCCGGTCCTTGACACGCGTATCGATCGAATTTAATTAAGCAAGAATAGATAAATACTTCCAATTGGCAATAATTCGAAGAATACAAACTACTAAAGTGAATAGATAGGCGACGTGCTATAAAATACCGTCTAAGGGTTAATAGGTACTTAAGTGCTTCGCGCCACCTAACCCCCCGTTCACTAGTGCGTATTCTAAGAAGGAAGGCTTAATTGGAGGTCTTGCACCGAAGTAGTAATTATATATATACTTTCTTGTGGATATTTTATATCGAAACTCGAAGAGGATAATCTTATTCTTTTCAAAGTCGACCGAGGGCTACTCCCTCATTCCTCGTGTTTACTTACACGTGTACTCGCACACGTGTAAACATACCACCTTTGGTGTATTACTTCCTTCCCCGAGGAAGCTTTTAAACGTCATTTTACTTGTATATACATTCGGCCACCTTGATACACATGGATACTCGTTCCATGTTGGAGATTTTGCAACAACGATCCGCCACCGTTAATTATCCGTCTTGTTCGACTTGTGGAGGTCCACACGATACGTATTTATGTGATCAAAATCATGGCTATTATGGGGAGGGATATGCTTACAATGGAACCGAGAACCCTAATTTTCAACCTAACACTCAAATGGACTATATTTGTAATGACTATATGGGATATTCCGGTTTTTCATCACAACCTCCACCATCATTTCATGATCCAACCTTTAATGTGCCATACCAAAACCAAGGATTTTCCAATTATGAAGGTTTTCAAACTAATGATAATTTTCAAGGCTATAATCAAGAAACTTTTCATAATCAAGGATATAATCAAGGGTTTAACCAAGAGAATATGCAAAATGTCTCTCAATTTCGTGAATCCTTTGAGAGGAAACTTCAAGAGATGGAAAGGAGAATACTTGGACGTTTCGAGGAAAATTGGCAAAGACAACTTCTCCGTGTACAATCTTATCTAACTCAAGGAGTTTTACCATGTGATATTGAGCCGTCTTTGAGAGTTGATGCTGAGGATGATACTATTAGTGATAAAGGGAATTTTCAAGGTTACAATCATGATAACTTTCATAATCCAAACTCTTTTCAAACATATAATTCACCTAATTATGGAAATCCGCCTCCACCATATTCTTCGATTTATTCATGTGAGTTTTGTGGGAACGCACCCCATTATGGTTATGATTGTAGACCGAGAGATCCGCCATCCTATGTCCTTGATAATGACAAGAAGTTTCATTCTTTACTCGAGAAAAATGACAAGTCGTACGATGACGTTTATAAGATGCTTGATGGTATGAAAAACATGAGCTACAAGGAAATGAAAGACACTCATCGATGGTTAAAGGAATTAATTAACTCTACTGAGGAAACGGAAATTGAGTCTCGACAATATGATTACAAGGAATTCGGTGATTTGTATCGTGAATCGTTGAACAAATTTTCTTGTCGCCTCAAGAAATATTCAAATGATTTATTCCTTAAGACTCTTATAATCGAGGAAGACGGACATTACATGACTACTTTTACTCGTAGGCCTGATCCATTATTAGATGAAGATGCTGAGGAACCTTCGAGTTGTATGACACTTAATGATGACACACCTTCATCACCTTTA
Organism: Glebionis coronaria; assembly: GCA_025667525.1. Taxonomy (NCBI): domain Eukaryota; kingdom Viridiplantae; phylum Streptophyta; class Magnoliopsida; order Asterales; family Asteraceae; genus Glebionis; species Glebionis coronaria. The sequence goes on from JANFOE010002189.1 coordinate 26,681, forward strand.
CCTCACGTGGCACCCACCGACTCTTTAACCATGGGGGACGAGCCTCTTAGCACTATTACAAACACCAATTTGGATGAATTAACCGCTTCTAGTGTTGAGAACCTTATCCCAATCCAAAGAGAGTTTGAGGGTGTTTCCATCGAACCATGTGACGAGCTTTCTATTGATACTTCTCCTCATGATCACATTGAGATTTCATCACATGTTGACCTTCATGCTACTACTAGTGATTTTGGTGATTTTGATCTTGATGCATTGTTCAAAGAAAGGGATAATGAGATTGAGGAAGAGTTTATGCAAGATTTTCCACAAGTAGAGGATGATGATTGTGATTCTAGTGAGGCATCTTATGATATATTATCCGAGGACTTTTCATGTCAAGATGACCTTCCTAATTTGGATGATGATGTTGATCATATAGAAGAAGTGGAAGATGTTCATATTCGAGAGGTTTTATCAAACGTCTATAATCTTATCTCTGCGATTGAAGCTTTGAATGAAAACCATAATGATGATTCCATAGAAGAAGAACCTTTCATTGATATTTCTTCACCGGTTTTTGAGGTTGCACCTATTGACTTTCATGATGATATCATCCCTTTGAGTGATTCTCTCAATACACCTTCTTTTGAGCCTTCTATTCCCACCCTCCCACCCTTGAAGTTGGTTATTGATGAAGATCCTATACTCTTAGAGATTGATCCTTTTTCACCTATGGCACCTTTAGAACCCAAAACCTTTGATATGGATTCTCATATGGATATTGATGACACCATAGAGGCTTATCTTGCTAATATTGATATTGAGGTTGATGATAGTGATTCTAATTGGGAAGAGGAGATTCGTCTTAGTGAGAACTTGCTTTTTGGGAACATAGAGATTACACCTTCTTCACAAGACACTATTAATCTTGATCCTCATTTTTCTATGCCTTCTATGGAAGATTACCCACCTTTTGATGATGATGAGCCTAATATGGATATACTTGTTATGAATGTTTTGATACCTACACCTTCATTGTCTCATGATGCTTTGATCACTAAGGGGGAATCTTATATGGTTGATACGAGCTCATCTTCTTATTTTCCCATGAAGGGAAAGGTTTTTGATCCTGGGATACGTATGTTTGGGAAAAATTGGTTTTCATCTATTTCACTTAAGAGTGTGCTTTCGATTGATATGGACTTCTTGTATGAGCTTACTTTGGTGATGCTACCTATTTTGGAGTTGTTCGAATGTCGAGATGGAAACTTTGTATTTGATCCTGGAGTGCTTCCTATTTGAGAGATTTTATATGTTGGACAAACTTGAGACACGTTGGACCGTTCCATTTATCGAGGCGGATTTGGTAAATCTTATAGTAAATGGCAACGTGCTAAGTTTGAGTGTATCATGTGAGATGTGCTTCAAAGTGGAAATCTTTTACTCTCCATGATGGTTTCCCCAAGGACAACTTAATTCGGGGCCGAGTCGAGCTAGCGACTTAGGGTTAAAAAAACTCAAGCATTGAATAACTAGGTTAGAAAACGTAGAGTAGATTTTCAATAGGTTAGGTTTAATTAAAAGGATGTTATAGTAGAGTTGAAGTGGAGGGGTGCCTTTCCTCGTCTTTTGGTGTTTGTTTCTAGGGTTGCTCTCTCTCATTTCATGCTTGGAGCTTATGGAGGAGGCCCGTGTATCTGGTTCACTTCGATTAGTTTTTGCTATCGTGATATTAACACTTGTGCTTAAAATGAATACCCTTTAGTTGTCTCTTCCTTAACTTGGGTTAAGCAAGGTTATCAATGTCATAAGTGTAGGGGAGTTCACTCCAATACTCTTAAACATTGAGGACAATGTTTAGCTTAAGTGTAGGGGAGACTTCTATCGAAGTGACCTTACCTAGACCATTGCCTTAACTTCATGATAATTGGGAAAATTAATTTTTCAAACATTTTTCAAATTTTTGATCTACTTTGGCCACCAAAAATATGCATTCATAATTTTTGCATCAATCATTTTTCATTTTGCATAACACATTTGCATTGTATATATTTCTTCTTTTATTTTTCATCAAAAATATATAAAAAGAAAAATATAATAAAACATGGTTTTAACAAGTTTAGACTTCTTTGACATATTAGGCCCGCCATGGATATTTTGACTCAACCCGAGTTTGCTTATTTTAGCACTCTCTAGCTAGTATCCTTAACCATGTAGTCCTTCATTGGTCTATTAGGCTAAGCTTCCACCAATTTCATTCTTTGAAATTTTAAATTTGTGGAGAATGGGAAATGATAGAGTTGAAGCAAGTGTAAAAGGGCTAGATAGACTTCATGGCAATTACTTGTGGCTAAACCCTTCTCTTCTTTACCTCTATTTCTTCGCTTGTATATAATTGTTAATAAATAATCAAGTACGGTTTTAATTGGTTTGTAATCTCTTATGCATTTTTGGCTAATCATTCATGGTTGATATGAGTACGTCTTAAGATTCTAAGTTAGCACGTTTTATGTGTACTAGACTTGTGTCATGCTCCATATTTAGCGGGTGTTTTTCTTTTTCTTCTTTGCAAATTTTTTGGTGAGGAATAAAGAAAAATAAGAGCGGCTTATGAAAAAAAAATGAGTGGCTAGAAAAAAAAAAAAAAAAAAAAGAAAAAAAAAAATAAAAAAATATTGCAAGACTCCCAAGAGGGGCAGTGTGGTGTTAATTATAGTGACTATTGAGTTCCAATATTACCTTGACGGGTTGCGGGGATTCAATAGATTGCTCCAATCCAATATTACCTTGACGGGTTGCGGGGTTGAAGATCCAAAATCTCAAAAAGATGCAGATGTAAATTATTGCGTGAGTTTTATTTTTCTTTCCTTAGCGAGTGTGTAGTTACTTATGAAAGCATGACATGAGGATTTTACACATAAGGCGAATGACTTATTACTCTTAATACGGACTTGTATTAATTGTGAGCGGTTTTTCAAGTAATGGATGAGAAGATTACTTAGGATTAAAACCGTGCTTCCTTATTTTTGGATTTTACATTTCTTATATTTCACGCTTTAAATAATGACAAATTTGCCCACAAGCAATTTGCTCAAATAATAACCGGTTCCACATTTAATTGTCATGAATAAGTTGATGCACTTTTTACTTGTGAATGCAATGATCCCATTTACTAGCTTGGTATGGGGAAAGTGAAACTTGAGGGTGATAAGTATCCATGGTACCAAAGCCCTAATCTAAGTCATTGTTTTCTTTATGAGTTATTTCCATCAAAACCATTTATGAAAAATCAAAAAAATATATAAATAGAATTGTTTTCTTTGCATTGCATTGTAAATATTCAAAACCATTCATCATATAGCATAGTATAGTTATTAAATCATAAAATGGCCAAGGTTGGTTAATTATGAGAAAAGTGTAAATTTAGAGCTTTAAAATGCTGCATTGCATGAGGACATGGCAATGGTCAAGTGGAGGGGAGTTGATAAGTGTGAAAACACTCATCAATAATGATCCTAAAACCATTAAAAACACAGTCAAATACCTTATTTTAACTGTAAATTATCAGAATTACGTGTGTATTTTGTGTTTGTGTATTTTCAGGTAATATAGGTACATTTGAGATAAACACGAGCTTTTAACGACTTATTTGATCAAAAGACGAAGAAAAAGACGAAAGATGCTTTCAAGGACCAATCTTGCCACTACTTCCAAAGATCAAGGGCTTAAAGTGCAATTACTACAATGATAAAGGATGGAAAAGTGATTACTTAAAGGTTTTATAACCATTTTAAAAGAAAAGAAGAATGGAAGGACTTAATAGCAATTAAATGGAAAGTAAAGTTTATTAAACTTGGTCACTTTGACCAAAGCTGGTCAAACCACACAAACACGCGTCTTCTTCTTCTCCAAGATAAGAGAGAGAGACGGTTACCTTCTTTCCACCTCCTTAAACCTGCAATCAATTTTCACGAACGATCAACAAAGAATCAAAAGAAGTCTTCAACAGCAAAGATGATCACCTCTTTCTTCTCTACAAGAGGATACTTTTTAATTAGACTCAAAGTCAAAGATAAAGAAAGCCCCAAATTCAAGATTGAAGATGAAGAACGAGTATCCTCGTATTTTCCACGTGTCATTCAATGATTGGATCAACCACGTCATCAACACCTCTCTCGCTGGCTATATAAAGAAGACGAGAGCTCTCATTTCAATTGGTTAGCTTAGGAGTAGTTTACACATAGTTAGGTTAGATAGGATTAGTTAGTTTGATTCTCTCTCAAAGTTTTATTAATCATTCAGTTTTAAATTTGTTACGATTCAGTTTACTGTTGTAACCGATTCCTTTCTTGTTCACCATTAATGAAAGCTTGAGTTTTATGTTTTTTCCACCATTAATGAAAATAATAAGCATTTCATTTTAATCTCCCTCTTCTTACTGTATATCTGATTGTTTCACTTTCACGTTTCTGAAATCTTTTTCTCTCTTCAAATTCGTTCACATAGTTACTGTTACTGATTAGATTGCATCATTCAGATAGTGAATCGATGGAATAGGTTGATATAGTTAACCGAGAATCAATATGCTTAATTGAGTATAATTAGTTTGAATTTAGTTTTGATTTTAAGCTTTTTCTAATAGTTGTTTGAGTTTTACTTGACCAGTTAGAGTGATTTAGCTAGTAAGAGATTTTTTTAGTTGAAGTTCAGTTCTGCAAGTATTTAGGATCAGATTAAGAGATAAACTGTTTGAATAGTTTAACAGTAGAGGTTTAATAGCTGTTGAAATTTGTCATATATGAGTTTCGTTTGAGTTGAGTCTGTTATATTTTCGGTTATAGTGTTAACAAACTTTTCCATTAATGAAAGTCCAAATTTTAGCTAATTCTCGTTCTTCGCAAAGTAATCAAGTAACTGTTCATCAGTGTTGGTAAATTTCGTGTTACGATTTTGTAAGTCTAAACAATTTGACGGATTTTCAGATTGAATTTAGAGTTGCTGATCTCGTTAATTGTGAATGTGGTGTAGTTTAGAAATCAGATTTTTGGTTCAATTTTCGAGGTTCGGTTTGTTAACACTAGAGGTACTGTTAGGACAAATTATATCAGCTTTTGATTCAGATTAAAATTAGTTTGTTTAGGATTCGGATTAGTTACTGTTAAATGACAATAAATCGAGATTTCGTCCAGTTTTCTTCGCTTTGTTTCAGTTTTGCAGGATAACTTTCAGTTCTTGATACGGTAGCAGATTGGTGGTGTTTGTTTTAAACCGGCTCAGCGCCGCGTTTCTCGTCTCAACGGACTTGGCTTCGGATGTTAAGGTCTAGCTTGTTTTAATTTTCTGCATTCATAGTTTAATCTGCTATTGGAGTGTTTTTAGTATGATTTTTCTTCTAAATTCGTGCTATATGTTCTGTTATATACTGACTGCTAGTTTACTATGTTTTGCAATTTCACTCAGCAATTTTAATCTCTTAAATTCTTGCTGGTATATTTGTAGTAGTGTTTGGCAGTTTGAATTTAGCTTAAGATTTGGAGTATTAGCTTTTAAAAAATCAGTTAGTGTAAAGTGGTAGATAGGAAAATTTGAAACATAATTAGCCTTCTGTTCCCTATTCGTGTTAAAAATTGGATTTGGTGAGTACAGATACATACAAATGCAATTGAATAAGTTTCAGTCATGTACGCATTAGGTCCTTCATAGTTATACTTCATATTACAGTTACAGTCCTCAGTTAGATAAATCTGTTAAATCAATTTCATTTTTAGTCCTTACCGTTATCTTGCTGTTGGATCAGTTTCAGGCTGTTGGGCTACATAAATTTTGGGCCCGCACTTGTATTAAATCACATTGGGCCATTTATTAGCTTTAACAAATTTGGATTAGATATATTTTAGTTATACAAATATAAGTTTAGTTTTATAAAGATTAGTTTTGTTCAATTTAGACTTTATAGATTTGTGTTAGTTTTATATTTTGCAATTGTAGAGTAAAATTTGAATTTTGTATTTTGTATTCCGTCTTTGTAGTATAAAATTGTATTTTACATTTTTTTAATTTTGTGCATTTAAATGTCGTAGATGCAATATGTTTTTAGATTAGTATGTATTACGTAGTTTATTAGCTATTTTTACATTTTTACGTGCTACTTGCCAATTAGACATAGAATTCCAATCAAGTTTGTACAACCAAAAACAATCAAGTTGAGCTTAAAATTGTTAGATCAATTCGAATCGAGCTGAGAAGACAACTATACTAAAAAACGAAATATTAGAAAGCCGGGTGGAGTAAGGTAATTTTGGGATTTGTAAGAAAGGTTATTTGGATTGATATTAGGCTTGAAGTGTTCACGGTGTTCCTCTTGGTAAGCATAGCATTCCCCTTGATACCCTTGCACCTTATCACATTGTTCATAAGAATGGGGACCTCCACAAGTAACACAAGAAATGGTGATGGCATTCACATTATTTGAGGAATTGTTCAATGTCATGCTCTTAAAATTTTGAACTATCTCATGAGTCATTTCTTGTCCTTGTTTGACTTGTTGAAGGATCTCTTTAAGAAGTTGGGTGTCACAAGGAGTTTGAGAAGTGTTTTGGATAACATGAACCCTTTCTTCAAATGGATTATTTGTTTGAACCATTGCCTTAGTCTCAATAATGTCCAAAGCCTCTTGGTAGGTCTTAAGAAGAATACTCCCTCCCGCGGAAGCATTGAGTGAATCTTGGTGGTGAGCTTTAAGGCCATCATAAAAGAGACTTATTTGGTGAACTTGATCCAATCCATGATTAGGGCATCGCCTCAACAACTCACTATACTCTTCCCAAGCATCACTAAAGGATTGACTAGGTTTTTGTGTAAAGCCCATAATTAAATTCCTCAAAGCCATAGTCTTTTGTGGAGGAAAGAATTTGTTCAAAAACTTAGTGGTAAAACCCTCCCATGTGGTGATACTATCGGGTGGTTGGGTGTCTAACCAATGCTTAGCACTCCCATCTAAGGAAAATGACACTAACATCAATCTAATGACCTCATGTGGAACCCCATTATGCTTAATGGTATTGCAAAGTGAAAGGAATCTCTTAAGGTGAGCATGAGGATCCTCATTTTGTTTTCCCAAGAAAGGTGATAAAGCAACCATATTGATCATAGATGTATGTAGCTCAAATGTGTTAGCGGGAAAGTCGGGAATCTTAATGGCACTAGAATATCCATGAATGTTGGATTGCATACGTTCATACAAAGTACGATTATCAATAGCCATGGCTTCTTGTGGTGGTGACAAAGCACGATTCTCGTGATCGGCTTGGTGGACGGTGGTGGTCTTACTCTTTCTCTTTTTCTTCCTTTTCGGAGGAAGAGGTTGTACACCAATCGGTATTTGTGCACGCCCGCGAGTGAGCATGCAACTCAATACGAGGAATGAGAGAGAAGCTCTCGTGTGACTTTGAAGAGAAATGGATTATCCTCTTCGAGTTTCAATATTAAATATCTACAAGAAAATAACAATATATGTATTTACTACTTTGGGTGCAAGACCCTCAATGAAGCCTTCCTTCTTAGAATACTCCCAAGTGAACGGGGGGTTAGGTGGCGCGAAGCACTTAAGTACCTATTGACCCTTAGATGGCATTTTATAGCACATCGCCTTTCTATTCACTTAAATGTTCGTATTCTTCGAATTGTTGCTTATTGAGAGTATTTATCTATTCTTGCTTTATTTTGTTTGATCGATACACGTGTCAAGGACCGGAGCGCCCCTCAACACGGTGTATTGCCTCGGCAATACTTATGGAAGATATGTAGATTGATTGTTCTTATACGTATACGTATTTACTTATAATAATATATGGAAAATATTTTTGTATTTATGAGTTTTTTAAGGGAAAATACTATATGTACATAAAAACCGAGAGAATCCAATAATATATATTTTTGGGTGCAATCTCTTAGGAAAAAGATTGCTTTTTAGATTTTTTTAATTTTTTTTTGGTCAATTCTTTAGGAAAAGAATTGTTTTGTTAATTTTTTTAGTTTTTATATATTTTTATATTTTTGATTTTTTTATTTGTTTTTGATTTATGATACGTAAAAATAACGTTCACAAAGTGAACGGATCCCAAAAGCCAATGAAAACCATCAATGATAGTCTCTCGTGTAGTCAAAGAACCGGCAGCGGCGCCATTTGAAATAGAGTATAATGCAGTTCGTTTTTTCTCAGTTCTTGCTAATAGAAAGTCCAACCAATATCGGGTTTTTAATTGTTCTTGGTTGTTAAGCTTGCTTGGTTAATCTATTGCTAATTCAACTAATGCTTACAAAACGGAAAAATATTACCTACGTATATGTAAAACAAATTGCAATTACCACGTTTTTATTCAAGTAAAAATTTAAAATGCAAAATTTGAAACTAAAGGGACTGAAATTGTAAATTCTATGAAAAGTAAATGCTTGAAATGTAAATTCTAACAATTATAGGGACTAAAAGTGCAAAACAGTAAACTATAAGGATAAAAAATGTAACAACTATAACAAACTTGCCAAAAATGTAACAAATTAACAAACTACTAACTGAATTCTAACAACTTTCAAAGTCCAGGGACTAAAACAATGCAAACCCTAAAATCTTGGAAGATTAGCCAAAAATTAAACGCTGACAGAACTCAAGGGACTAAAGTGCAATTAAGAGAACTTTTTAAGCTAAAACGGGACAAAGGAAAGAATAAGCTCGTTTGAGCTTATTACTCAACCAAAATCAATGAAACAACTTGCAAAACGTTTCAAATCCAAAATAAGCTACGTGTGTCCAAGGAATTTTGCTAAAAATCCAAAATAAGCAAATGAGTGCTTATTGATAAGCTCAAAATAAGCTCTAGCCAAATCTAATCAACCACATCTTGATTTTACTCTTGAAACTGATTAAGCAACTGATTTAAAGAATGGGAAATCAAACCAGAACAAATTTCATCCAGTAAAAAGCTCTAAATCTGAATTAAGCTAAAAAGAGCTTATGTTGACCAAGCGTTGACCAGAATTTGCAAAAAGCTCAAACTTTCAGAAATTAACTAGGGACACTTACTAAATGATTTTATGAAAGAAAATCACAAGATTTGTGAAGTAGATTTGAAGATCTAGGAAAACAGTAGCATACTTTTTCACAGAGAATGAGCTTTGCTCAGCTTGGACCAAAAAGCTATTTCCCAGCTTATTAACTAATACTGTAGAAATTCCTTTTGGAATCTAAAACTATATGATATAAGCTAAGACTGAAAGCAAATTTGGTGGAATTTCATCAAGTTTTGAATGAGAGCTGATCAAATCAAGATTACAAGTTCTAAAAACCAAAACTGCATAAGACTGACCCAAATATTTTGTGTGCCATTTGCCTGTTTGACCTTATATTTGACTTGTAAAAGGCTTAAAACAACTTGTTATCACTTAAGGACTGGAAATGAACTCTAAAACACCAAATCTCAATGCTTGAAAACTATTATTGATCTATTCCCAAACACTCCTTTAACTGCTTTAAACAAATTTTAACAAAGACTTTTTAAGCTCTAATCAACTCTGAATCAAAAGTTATAGCAAAACAGATTTGGTGATCACAATGAAAGACTTTAAAACTGAAATCAAACAATTACCAAGGCTAGGACTCAAATTAAGCTAATAGGCTAAAAAGTACTAAACAAATGCAGTAAACTACAAAACTCTCAAATCAGTAAACAAGTAAGCAGTAACTAAACTTCAATCACACAAAATTCAATCAAACAGCAACTACTAACAATTATAACATGCAGCCATCAGATTAAACTAGGAAAGTAAGCATGGCATTTGACTGTTGAGTGGAACAAAAATCAAGTAGCTTAAAACCTATTGTAGATATCCTTTGAGAAGAAGAGGAGCGCTGAGCTCTCTTGCCCTAGTGATAACCACCACCTATCACTAGAAATAAACAAGAATCAATCAACAAATCAACTAGAATCCATCAATCTGCTTGAAAACTCCATTAGAACTATGCAATGACTGAATTGTGATCAACAAGCTAGCAAACTTCACCAATGTCAGTTATGATCAATGATTGATCATAACAAACACTCAACAGCAACAATAATATCCAAATGCAGCAAGATTTGAACTGGAATGATAAGAACAAATTTGGCGGGAAAAAGTGAATTTGAATTTTATTACTGAAAAACGGTTACAAAGCTGTTACAATGGTAGTAACTAACTAACTGACTCAAGAGTTTGTCAGACTCTTGAGTAGCTAGGAGAAAATTGAGGGAAAAAGGAAAGGAAATGAAGAACTAGGTGTTTTTACAAATTTAAGCTACAACTGAAAATAAAGTACAATCCAGCTATTTATAGACATAAAGGAGAAGTTAGTTGGGGTTGGTGACGTGTCAGAACCAATCCCAGCTTGCCACGTGGAGAATTCTGCATTTTGCACTTTGAAGGTATGAACAAGGATTTGGGGTTTCTTGATTGGATGGATGAAATGTTAATTGAGTTGCACCATTGAATTCGTCTCTCCAAATTGATCAACTTTGGTGTTTAAACCTTTCCATGAAATGGCTTCTATCTCAAACGCGATTCTGGGAAGTTTTTTCTTTGAAGAAGATGACACGTGTAAGCCTTTGATTGGTTTAAAATTAGTCACACGGATCAAACTGTTTGGATTTGGTAATAAATGTGAGGCGGCGGTAGTGGACATTTAATGCTTGATCCGTGTGACCCCTTTTCTTTCTTCTCATTGGTTGAATCCCTTGTTACATGGATTAAACTCAAATAACTTTCCAATCTTGGCAGAATTAGCCCCTTAACTTGGCAGAATGTAAATTTTAGCTTGTAGCTTCATTCCTTTGACATATTTGGTCCTTTAACTTCCATCCTTGAACAAAATGGTCCTTTGACTGAGTTGACTTGAGAGTTGACCAAGTTTGACTTGAATCTTGACTTTACATTATTTACACTTTTAGTCCTTCAACTTTCATCACTTGTCAAGATAGGTCCTCATACTTTAAAGTCTTGTCACTTTTGATCCTCTTTTGTCTTTTTCATCCATTTGAGCTTGATTTTTCCTTGTTTGCTTGAAAATGTATCTTTTTACCTACACAAGTGCACACAAACACAAACATACCACATAACACTGTTTTTGCCAAATAAATTGGTATTTTGCTTCATGTTTTAGGGTTATTTGTTAATAAAAGGATATGAGTTTAAGCTCATATCAGCTATAATATTATGACATAAGGTTTTTTAGTACAGTTATGTGGTTGCGCAGGCAACTAAGAGGGCAACGTTTGTTGTAGAAAAGGTTGAGCAAGAAAAGAACGCAACACAGGTCAGACTTCTCCACATATAAGTAGGCGAATATACAAATTACTCAATACTTAGCATCAATGCCTACTTAGAGTAGCAAACATATGAATCGGATGTCCCATTTAATCTGGCTGATCAGTAGGTCAAGGTTAAGAACCGAGGCCACCATCCTTGAAATCAACCCGGCCAAACCATGGTATTACAGAAAATGTTGGATTGCGACTGAAAAATAATACACGAAGCTTTAGGCCCACAATCTTGGTTGCAAAATTGAATTTTATATTCATAAGTTGATATAATTTTGAACACAGATAGTAACTGACATACTTATTAGTTATTGAAAGACCATTTTTATACTGATATGTTGTTTCTGACATGCATTGTAAAAGAGTATGTTATGGAATATAGTTTAATAAATATACTTCAACAATTTCGCATGAAACACGACCCAAATCTATCTGTAACTGAATTGCTTAAAAAAGTAATCTCTTATGTTTCGAAATTTTATTCAAACAACTTGGAGTGTAAAAAATCTATACAATTTGGAGTGTAAAATGTATGTGACAATGGGAGTGATAACTCCAAATGATAGTTGTTAGATGCCACCGTTGGTATGCGAAGGAAGAGGAAGAAAAGCCGACAAAAGCTGTCGCCACCGCTGATACCGGTGTATGCTTGCTGCAACCTTTTTCTGCAAACGTTCAGCGTTAGGGGTGTTTTGCTGTTGCTACTGCAACATTCTTCTGAAAGCTGACTGAATATGCATACTGGTTTTCATGGTTAAATATGAAATCTAATGCAATTATAGATACAACTATAAGTATCTTTCACTATAATTTAATTATTACAACTTTTTTTGTCTGACTTTGGTGTAAACAAAAATTGTTTAGTTACAAACACAAAGTGGATTTAAGAAACGCATGGGATTTACAAATTCGAATATAAATATTAGTGTAATAATATTTTTTTATTTTTTTTAGAACGGCAATTTTTTACGACTCACACAAAATATCTCACAATTTCTATCTCACATGTCTCCACCGAGGCTTAAACCCACAATCTTGAGGTTAGAGGGCCACTCACATAGGCCTTTAATACATTAGTGTAATAATTAACTATAATAAAGTGGATACAAGTGAAAGTTGTTGGGTCATAGGAACTCAAAAGGTGTTCAGCAAATTCAAACGGAAGAAAGAGCAATTAAATGGCAAGGGTATAATAGTCTACACACTAAAATTATATGTGTGCGTATTATTTTGACGTGTACATAACTACATATCACTCTATTTAAAAAGTAAAGTGCAAAAATTATTTTCGTAGTTTGTCAAAAGTTTGAATTATATCCCTTATCAATACTTCGCGCAACATATATATTTGTGGTTATAAAACAGTGAACCATACATCTATGAAGACAAATAGTGCAAATAGTTTTCAGTTAAAGGGTAAACTGTTAGTCACTTTTAAGAGTGTTTTAGTCCATTTAGAGTGAGGGATGTTTTCGCACTTAAGGTTTAAAAAATTGCAAAACCTATGAAATTTTTTTCTCAAAAAAATTTTAGAAAATATTTTTTTCTTAAGATTTTCAAAAGAAAAAAAATTCCCAAATAATTTTAATATTTATTTATAAAAAATTTCCTTTTTTTTGAAAAAAATACTTCAGAAAAAATTATATCTTTTTAAAAGTTGAAAAATAAATATAAAATACTTCTTTTAAAATCTTTTTTAAGTTAAAAAGTTAAAAGTTTCTTTAATAAAAAAATAAACAATTTATACGAGTTTCTTTTCTTACGAATTTTTTTTACTTACAAAAATACAAAATATAAGTTTTAATTCGAAAAATATAAAAGTCTTTTAAACGTTAAAATATAAATTAATTTTTTTTTCTTCAAAGAACTTTAATCTTTTCGAGTAAAAATTTTAATTTATTTTTTACGTTTTAAAATATTGTATTTTTTCGGAGCAAAAACTTATATATTTTATTTTTGTAACTTAAAAAAAATACATTTTTTGTTAGAAACGAAAACGGGTATAAAAAATTTAATTTTCTCGAAGAAGTTTTTTTTTTTACTTTTTATCTTAAAAAAAGATGTATAAAAATATTAACTGTTTTATATTTATTTTTCAACATTTAAAAAGTTAACGAACCGAACACTAAAAAATAAAAAATTTGTGTTCTTTTAGAATTCTTTAAAAAAAACGAGCCACACTACAAATAAATTAAAAACTAATACCCATACATACTTTAAAAAAATATTTGCGAAACGACCCCGTCCGTTGGGCGGGTTACGACGCTAGTATATATATATATATATATATATATATATATATATATATATAGATAGATATATATATATATATATATATATATATATATATATATATATATATATATATATATATATATATATATAGGGATGAGATCAATAGAAAACTTCATCTCAATAGAAAACTTAGAAAACTTCTTCCAACCATTGGATCAACACATCTTCCCTTCCTTTTTTTTCCTTCCAAAGTCTGGGGTCTATTTGTCACATTTTTTTTCAAGGGTCACTTTTGTAACTTCTTAACCCATTCTTTCTTATCATAGTTTATTTGTTTATTCTGTGACATTTTATTTCTTAACGCTGCGACATTTGATATCCCTATTTTTTCCGTAGTTCGCTTTCTTTCTTTTTTTTCCATGCATTTGAAAATTATATAATATAAATGAAAAGTCAAACTTAACTAAATCTACAAGAGAGGCTTGTGCCCTTACGATATTGAATAAAAAATAGACTACGAAAAAGATTTTTACGATCTAAACGAGACTACTTAAAATTAAAAGAAAACACGTGGCATTTCAAAGCACTATACCGAACATGTATAAAAAACACTAAAATCCTATTGAACAATTATTTCATATTGACTCCGTTCATCGTAATCCTGATACCCATCAAAGTCATCATCTTGTACAACTGACGTCCAATGTTCAACCACTAACCAAAAAAAATCATACTCCCATATCCATCTATAGCCGAAATCAAATCCAATCTTTTCTGTATCGTTTCTATCAACCACAAAGATAAGAGCCTGCTACCAGGACCTGCAAGAGATAAATTCGACTCCATGAATGTATGTAACTAAGCAATCACGTTTAATATATACTTCATTTAGGCTAATTAGTTCTGACGAGTGAAGAAACAATTTCACAACAATAGCTCATTACAGAAATTTCAGTGGTTTTATAACGACTTTAGTGGAACACAAATCAAACTTGGTTCTACTAGTAACTTTTATCTTTGCGGAATTCCAGTACTATGAGAGCTAATTGACAATTGTATTTAAATGTATTTATGTTGAAAAACTTTAAGTACTACAAAATGCACTTACAGATTCATATTCATTACGCCGCTCCTAATGCATTACGTAAGGTAAACTACTTATGTTGCATAACTTAAGGTAAACTCATAACCTTTTATGTTGAATAACTTAAAGTAAACCATAGTCATAGTCATTACGCCATCTCCTGATGCAAATTAATACTATAACCGCCACCAATAAAAAGACAAGCACATGACACTCCTATTTTAATTTTGTAGCCATTTGATTGGCCGTCGTTTCCAAAACAGGAAAATCAGTACATAATGTACACCACACAAGCCTTTCTTACTAGATTACTATTAATGATCAGAACACGCCATAACACGCTATTCTAAGTAAACATGCAAAATGATGTACTAATATGTCCAAACAGATGCTTTAAATATGCAAATGGATGCACTAATGTGTCCAAACATATGCACTAATATTCTCTCATGATTTTGAACTAGGAACATAAAAACAAGTAGACTATGTATGCATATACAGTTGATCACATATGATCTTCGAAAAGATGACATGTAATAACTGTAAAATATTGAGCAAAAGCAAAGTGGCAGCAAATAAGTAAATTGTGCATTGTCTAGTGGACAAGTATTATGGAACCGACAGATTATAAATAACACCTTAGATATATGACTACAAAATCTGGGTTATTAATATGATGATCCAACTTTGTAAATTACAGCCATTTATGAAGCGGTTAGCATTAAAAAAACTATTTGGGAAACTTTCATCTTGAGTGGCCCGTTATTAACTATATACCTAACTTACTCATAATAAGTAAAACGGGTGTTACGGATATTCAGGAAGCATCAAAGATAAGTCTGAACTTACTTCGATGTACTTGGTACTGCAACCCTTCCATGAACCTTCTCAATCACTTCAATCCTAGACAACTTGTTAGATTTGTGCCTGTGGTGATAGATGCAATAATTTTATGCAGCATTTCAAGTATGAGCTGCACAACAAGAAGGCACAAAAAAGCCATTAGCAAGAGCTTTTATATATATAAAACTATTACTCGATAAGAGGAGTGCACCTTCAAACCAAAATTCAAAAAAACTAATATTCACTATACCTGGTGCCGCACAACGCCCAATAAGTGTCGACTGATACAACAAGTCAAGTTTCACTGAATCGTTAATCTTAATTAACTAAAACAAAGTTAACTGTGGTCTTTTACTCGCCTATAGACACTTCAGCATTAGAAGTACCTTAAAAGCAAAGAACAACAGTAGTAACGCTAGCAGTCGGTTTCAGCCTGCATCTTTTGATGAGTTGCTTGAAGAAACCGCAATAATACCTATAAATTCTTGAAGAAACCGCAACACGTGTCGACAAATAATCAAATAATACCTATAAATTGCTTGAAGAAACCTCAACACATGTCAACAAATAATGACATGTCGATAAACCAGTAAGTGCACAGACCAGTCTCAACAAAACCTGTCAACAACAAATAATTACATGCCAATTAACTATTTTGTATAAAGGTATCTTTCTACATATAACAGAAGCTATGTTATAGCAGAATATAAAAGCAACTACTGGAAACCTAAATTCAATTTAGTTTAGGGTGTAGTATCACGAGCAGACTATGTTGTGGAAGAAAACACACCATAAAAATTTGAATGACTTATTTTTAATATTACCTATAAAGATCAATTTATAGGTAACACCTGATGACTATTGATAACATCTACAACTAGTAATATATAAATGAATTCAATATTCCATCAGATCCAAAAAGTAGTATTCCATCATATCCAAAATGTTAAGTGTAGTACTTGTAAGTTCAGTAATGTGCTACGTCCCTTCAGTTTGCAACCTAACACTGTTTTGCCATTTCGATGGTCCACAAGATGCAACACACCATATATTCCTCCCACTACACGGAACTATATATCAACAAGGTTAGCATAATGCTACGCTCCCTAACCTGTCAGATCAGTTTCATCATTCAATACTTAAAATACATCTTGCTTATTAGTCAATTTTCCAAAGCTCAAAATCTGATACTAATACATGTTTAGCAACTAGGTACCACTAAGTGTTCATAATACTACAATTATCAATCTTTACATTTTGAGATAAAATTCATTCAGCGTCATACTGGAAAATGAAGTCAACAGAAAGGGATCTAAACGCCCAGTAATAAACAGATGTGCTTTATACAACAAACATATGCCCTTTTTATAGTAAACATATGCCGTAAAATACTTCCGAACAGATGCCACTTTTCCCTTAACCTGACTTATATAAATCAAAGTGATGTTATTTTTACTATCTGATCTAGTGCTTTTACTTTGAGACTTTTCAATAGCATTTATGTGTTGAAAGAAAACCTCTTGTAACCTATGGATATGTATAAATATTTAAGATAACTATAACATAAAGAATCTCCCAGATGAATAATTACCAGTTCATGAATCCAAGTTCCTTTGTCGTGATGAAACCTGCACAACAGTACCTATTAGGCAAACATATGCACTAAAATATACAAATTGATGCATTAAACGCACAACAAAATGATGCCTTAATATAATATTGAAACAGATGCATTAAACAATAAACAAAATGATGCCCTAATATAATATTAAAACATAGCCTAAAACAACAAACAACAAACATGTCAGGCAGTAAATGTAAATAAAGAGAAACCAACATTCACATTAGAATTAACCATTTTTTTAGATGCATTCTCAAATGGAATTTTTTATCACATACACAAGAATACGTGAATGCCTTTTTGTAGCCTAAATATTTATCTAAGTCAAGTAGACAACTATCATCCTCATGCTGCCATAAACAATCCTAAGACAGCTAGCCTTGTAGCCGACTCCAAGTCCTTTTGAAAGTTCTTTTGTTAAGGTTTAAGATGGAATGAAGCTTGAGTTGAGTTGAGTTAAAAGTACAATAAACATAGACTAAAGCACCACCTAGCAGCTAATATATAACTTCAATAGAGACCTATACTATGTGTAGAAGCATGCCTAAACATTTATAGAAACTCGAAGTTTTCCACACCTTTTGTGTAGATTGTCAAACATGAACAAGATACTAAATAAAGCTGCAGGATTCTTTAAGTAATCAAAACCAGGGGTATCTACTATGAGTTTCTAAAAGGAGCAATATCAAAGTGATTAGCAAATGTATATTCAACAGAAAAGTGGACTGCCAGTTTTAAGACCAACTCATATTGTAGGTATGATAACAAGTAAGCTAACACTAGGCATTATAATAGAAAAATAGTGAAGAGAAATAAGAACATAACTCACCACTTAATTTTGAAACGTGTGCATCAAGGGAAGCAATGCATTCCAACTGAGGAGAATTTGACTGGCCATACAATTCAGGAATCTGCCACACCGCTGCTCCATATGTTTCACCTTCAACTGCAGAGATTAATGACAAACTTTAAACACTAATCAAATGTTCGAAAACACTGTAGGTAATATAGCTTTTAACAAACCACAAATTTCCCTCCAGTCCTATAAAGGATATACACGACATAAGCAAAATAATGGGTAACATTAACCAATAATAAAGTGGTAATTCCATGGTTGTGATAATAACAATAATAATATAGTGTCGAAAATAGAAAAAAGGCCTAAATATCTATTCGATACTTGTGCACTTATATAAGTTTATTACGATATGGTAAACTTATATAAGCCCATAAGTCCTAAAATAAGCCAGATTTGGTGGTGTTTGTTTCGACTTATATAGTCGGCTTATTTTGGTTTGGGCTTATGTTTTCATAAGGTCACATTTTGTGGCTTATTATACTTTCCGGCTTATACAAGTTCATTAGGACATAATAAACTTTTATAAGCCAAATTTTTTCAAAATAAGCTAAAAAAATGAGACCGTAACCGATACCACTTGATCCACCTGGTATTGAGACCGTAACCGATTCCACTTGATCCGAAATGGAAAGCTCTCGTGGTTACTATCCAACGAGACGACACACGTGTACCTAACTCTAACTTCTTAACAATAAGTAACAAATCTGCCTTACCAAGCGACGTCATCGAAAACTGATCACTTTTCCTCATTCCATCCTCGTTCGTAGCCTCGTCGTCTGATTTCGAGCTTATTCTCAAACGCCTTCACCAAATACATATTTTAAAAGTAAAGAGTAATGTAGGACACCAAGTTCTTGCAAATATTAGATTGTAATACATATGTTCCTTTTTATGATACCCTCACGCCTTATAATATTTTTAAACTGATGCCATAAAACTGTTTTGAAATGATGCCCGAAACAGTTTTGAACTGATGCCCGAAACAGTTCTGAACTGATGCCCAGAACAGTTCTAAACTATGTTGCACGGAAACGCCTCCGGGGTACCGTCTCCCGTACCAGAAACGTTTCAGAAACGGGAAACGCGTGGAAACGTCTGGAAATGCGTCAGAAACGTTTCTAGAAAAAAGGAAACGTTTCACGTCGATCGGAAACGCTAGGGGTTGAGGAGGAAGCGTCTGGGAAACGTTTTTGGGCATCACACAACCGTTTCTGGGCATTTGTATACGTTAAAGAAGATTGAAATATGATAGCGTTTTAATCTAAATAAGAAATTATGGAAGCAGGTTTAGTTTAGGTGGGGAAGATAAACAATGAAAGAGAGAGAAAGGAAATAAAGTATTACTACATCTTTTGCCTGTTGGTTTTACTACTTGCTATGACTCACGTGGAGATGTGAAATTGCTTGTATTTTAGGATTTTATCTTTTAGTATTGCTACATCTTTTGCCTGTTGGTTTTACTACTTGTTACTCTCTTTCCAACAAAACTTTAATTTTCTTTTTTTACAAATAAAAAACGTAATTTACCTGCCTAATTCGAAAACATTAGAATAAATACTTATTTCAAAAATACATATAGTTCTTAATATGATACTTGTATTAAACCGATTTTTAAATGTTTAATATTTTATAGAAGCTAAAATGCAATAATATACGTACAAAAATATTATGAAATATATAAACGTTTCTCGCCGTACCCGTTTCCTATATTTTGGGATGTCGCCGTTTCCCGGTACCCGTACCCGTCCCCGTATCCGTTCCCGTTTCCGTCCCCGTGCAACATAGGTTCTAAATTGATGCCCGATATAGTTCTGAACAGATGCAAGAAAACAGTTCTAAACTAATGCATATACAAATTATATTCATTTTACCTGAGATGTAGGTGTTTTCTGACTTACTGTTTCAGTTTATATCCTGTATGGGGATATGTTTTTATATATATAATATATCCTGCCAAGTTGTCCTCTGTAACAAAAAATGATACAGTTTTACTCGTTTTCATAAAAGATGAAAACGTAGATTTGTAGATAGTCGAAAACTATGCAAAATATGTACGCATGGGCATGTATTTAGTTACATCTAATGACAAACTTCAACGTGTAACACTAGACTAATATCATAACTAATATCATTTACACAAATCGTGAACTCTTGATATTATACAACAAACACAACAAAGCATTAATTTTCTTGGATATAGAGTTTAACACAGTAAAAATATCGGATACACCAACCGTACAACGGATGCACTAATCAAAACCACATATGCTCTCATACAAACGGCTACACTGATCATACAACTACTACACTAACCATTGACGATTGATTCCTTAATACAAACGAATACACTAATTGTACAATGAATGCACTAATCATAACTAGAGGTGGCAAAATGGGCGGGTCTGGCGGGTTTGAGAAACGGGCTAAACGGGTAATTTCAAAACTTGGGCCAAACGGTCACGGGCTAAACGGGCGCGGGTCAAACAGAAAACTTGGGCGGGCCAAACTGTCACGGGCTAAACGGGCGCGGGTCAAACAGGCAAAGAAGCACCGCAAGACAAATAATTTACCGTTTCGTATAATTTTTACATTTTTGTCCGATGTCTTACGCTATCATCCTATTTCTAACCGAACCAATAAATATTGTAGTCTATATCATTACGTTAATAGCAAAATTTAAAAGTAAAATCATTTAATACTACATACAACTTTTATCACAGAGATGACCTACTCATATCCACTCGAATCATACCCACGGATGCCTTAATCATACAACAATCACAATGTTTCAGAACAAGTTTCTAAGATATGTATATATCCCAACCCTTATTCAACACATGCTCATGCTCCTTAAAGTAACCCCATTTTGCATCTGAGACAAAAGTTAAGTAGTGTTTCTTTAAAGAGTAAAAAGGATGCTTGTGCTACATGGTCTTGAATATACACAAAATTCCTTATTTCACACATATTCATATAAATATACTAAATATCAAACCTGGTGTATGAATTTTCGGCGAGTGATATTAGTTAGAGATGGCAGTTAATCATTGTTTTGACGGCTGTTGGTGACGTCCAGTGATTGAAATGATGATAGCGTCTCGATAGAGATGGTGCGCACGTTGTGGCGTCCAGAAATGGTGGTTTCCGGTGTAGGTTAATTTGGTAATAATGGATAAATTGAGATGACGGTTGCGAAGATGGTTGCGAAGATGGTTGCGAAGATAGTGGCGGAGATGATGGCAGAGATGGTGGCAGAGATGGTGGCGGCGATTGTGGCGGTGATGGTGATAGAAATATATCGATTGGTAAGGAAGGGGAATTAGTAAGAATAAGATTGTAACAATGGCAGTTTTAATCCCTCCAATTTTAGTCATATTTCACTTTCTACCCTCCGTTTTTAGTTTTTGCAAAAGCTACCTGTTATGTTTGTTTTCTGAGTTTTCTACGGATGTAAGGTTTTCTCTAGAACCCATCCATATATATATATATATATATATATATATATATATATATATATATATATATATATATATATATATATATATATATATCTAGAGGATCTTTCATATGTTGAAGAACTCGAGAGAGTTCTTGAGCGACAAGATCGTGTCATGCGGAGGAAGACGATCCCTTTCGTCAAAATCCACTGGAGGGATCATCCTGAGCGGGAAGCCACTTGGGAGAAGGAAGAGTCTATACGGACTTCTTACCCTCATTTCCAGTTCTAATTCGGGTATGTTTTCTTTCAGTTTATGTTTCTCCAATTCGAGGGCGAATTGTTCTTTTAGAGGGGAAGAGTTGTAAAACCCGCATTAAAATACCATGAACAGTACACACACGAAAATACGATAAATTTAAAAATTTCTATTTATAATATAATTCGCGTGTCATGATATATAATAACATGTAGTTACGTATATATTATAAATGTGTTATGTACACGACATATAAAAACCACGATAATTAAACATGAACGATCACGTAAATAATTGAACTCGGGAAATACTACGGGTTACCCAGTGGGCTCCCTCTATGCCGCGGCCAAACAAGAAAGAAAGGGAAAAGATGGGCTTGGCCTATGACCCAACTTAAAATACATGTTAACCAAAAACCACAGGGAAAACTTTAACATAATTTAGGTTTACAGAAAAAGTTCTCCCTTGCCTCCTTTTTTCCTTCTAGTCGCCGGTCATAGATCAACCACAAGGACAAACCAGACGATTTTCATTGTTGATTATTCGTGTATACGTGTTCATGTTCATAACATTTTCTTTCCACGTGTTCGGTAAATTAAACACTTCCTTTTTCTTTTTAATTCTTATGAATTCATTTATTTACTTAATCATAAGAACAAGTTAATAAAACACATGGGATTAATTAAAACATAATTTAAAGGGGGTGTTTGTGTTTGTTTGTTTCAGCCGAGCACCAAACTGAGAGCATGGGGCTCTCGGTGGTGTTTGATTCGCCCAACCGAGACCTCATGGTCTCGGTATTGTGGTCGTTTGGTTCGAACGCAGCAAAGGGGGCCCCGACTTGGTGTCAGGGTATGGTTTTGGTTTGGACCGAGAGCCAGCCGAGACCTATAGGGTCTCAGTGGGGTTTGTTTTTGGCTAACAGTGGGAACCGAACAAAAGAAGGGGGAACCGGGTCACAACCGGTATGAAGCGGTGTGAACCGGTAGAACCGCCGGTGGGAACCGCGGCTCAGGCAGCGGGTAAACTACTCGGACTGTGGCAACCGGCTAGGCCGGGTTAGCCACTTTCAAGGGTGTACGTTTCGGCGTATATTTTGGATCCGGTTTCGGGCTCGGGTTAATTTTTAAAACACGGGTTCGGGTCTCGGGTTAATTAATAAAAATCAGAAAAACATGTTAATTAAATTAATTACTGGACTTTTTAATTTAACTATATTCATAACTTAGGTTAAATATTAAAATTAATATTACATGTATAACCTAAAGTATTTAACTTAGTTTAATTTAATCAAAACATGTATTTTTAATTAAATTCTATATAACATATAGCTTAATTAATTAACAAGTTATTTAATTAATAAGCTATACCTATGACTTGTATTATACTATTTAAACTTTATTTATTATTTATAATCCAGTTTATTTCTAATTATGGAAACTTACTATTTTTGGAAACTTTCTATTTTTAGAAACTTAATATTTATGGAAACCTGCTATTTTTAGAAACTTACTTAGTATTACAATACAAGTATTATAATACACTAATACATGAATAATACACAACAGAACATCAGAATAACTACAGTTAACGCAGTAAATAGTAAAACATGACAGAATATGTATAACAAGCTAATAACACACGGAACCAGTAAAACACACTTAATTCAGACAACTCATACATGTCCATATTTCTTATGTAGTATTATCCGTCAAGGTGGAGTAGTCTTCATCGTTTTCATTAGCTTCTATTGGACATAAGGTACGGATTTCCCGTCCTTCAGTAAGGACAACCTCTTCATTCATTAGGATTTCCCGTATGCAGCCAACTGTTTTCCCCAGTAGTTACATATTATAAATGCTTATGTTTTATTAGTTGCCTTAGCCATATACATGCATGACCAGTTGCACCTAGTTATGGAGGTACCATAACCATAACACTAGAGGCACTAGTGGTATGACTTCACCACGACGCAGTGATAGCTCGTGGCGTCCCTTTCAGTTATTAGGCCATTATATTTATTATGTTATCATGTGGGGCATATGGGTGCATCTTAGTTACATGTTTCAGTCAGGATTTCATGGTGAATGTGGTGTGTGACTTGCATCCTTCACAAGGAGCTAATCCATCCTACCCATTACCAAGTAATTAGAGGCATCCCCTCTAATTTGCATGACGAGGTCACCCCTCCAAGTATTCATGCACGTTGTTGACCTCATGACCTATATTGGCTTTTGGTATATTAACTAATACAGATTTTCATAAGTAACATAAGCTATGTTTTCAGAACTAAAACTAGTAAACATGACAAACAACTAGGTTTTCCAGAACTTATTCATTTTCGTTGCTATTCATGCTTTATGCTCTTTATATGCTTTCATATTCTATGTCTTCCATGCTTTAATGTATATTCGTGCACTGAGTGTTATGCTCAGCTGTCTACTTTTCCATGTTACCAAACGGCAGGTACCTAAGGTCGCAAGTAGGAACTCTAGAGTATGTGCATTCGGATTGAAAGTTATCCGGCCTCTTTTACCTTATGCATTTATTCCTACTTTATCATACTTTACCTCTTTTGGACATTGTTTAGTCCTTTCATTTACAGTACTTAATATTGCTTGTGTGTGAGTTACTAGACTACCGATATTTGATTCCGGTATTTCTATTTATGGTCATGAATGTTTAGACATTTGTCTTGCATGTTTTGATGACACACCATAATTTATTGTATCATTCCATCTTAACAAATGGGGTGTTACAAATATTGTCAACGAGACATGAATGCACACAAGAATAAAAGAAGATAATATTGGCTTTCGACAAAGAAATATTATGAGTGCTTTTAGATGGCATGCACAAGTGTTTTTTGAGCCATTTTTGAAGTTGTGCATAAATGTTCTCGAAGTTGTGTATAAGTGTTTTTGGAGTCGTGCATTAATGTTTTTATAGTGCATGAATGTTTTTGTAGTGCATTAATGTTTTTGTCATGTATAGTTATTTTTGTTCTTGGTTTGTAGTAGAATTTTAATTTATATGTATAACATTTATGTTTTTTATTTTATTACATATCATGAAAACTTTTATAAAAATATATAACATTTATGTTATTTCTTTTATTATAGATCAAAACGTTTATGTTTTTGCAAATCTATAAGTCATATGTATAACATTTATTTAAAAATACGATATTAAAAAACACATCTGCACCCGTACTTTTATAACTACATTTGTACTAAAAAATAATTTAAAAAATTTAGGAAATAAAGAAAACGCTTTTAAAGTAAAAGAATAAAAAATGAAAATGAAAATATGTTTTGACTATTATACCCTTTTGAATTAAATGAATAATAGTAATAATATTTAATTCTGATTGGTTTAAAATAGTTCTACACCCTAAATTGGTTCTGCATATAATTTACCCCTATATATATATATATATATATATATATATATATATATATATATATATATATATATATATATATATATATATATATATATATATATATATATATATATATATATATATATATATATATATATATATATATATATATATATATAGTTTAAGGTTATTTTCAGAATTAAAAAAATATATAGAACTACGAGAACCACCCATTTACACTATATAATACATAGTGTACAATATGACAATGCAAAATGACATTTTTGTAAATATAAGCAACTTAAATTGAAAAAAGAGGACAAGTTGGGAAATTAGTCATTCCATAAAAATAGCCTTTTTATCACAAAAACCGTCCCCACCCTTGTAAGTCAATCGTGAAAGTCTAACCACCATCTCTCTCAAAACTATGTACACAATTTCTTCTCCCCAGTATTCTCAAAGCCCCAATCAAACTACCACTTAATTTTATTTTATTATTATCATGGCTCATATTTTTAAGCACGCTACTACCATTTCCATTATGCACGATTAAAAGAGATATAGACAAAGGTAATCAATATGAAATGTACTATGTATATTGTTTTTTATTAAATTGACTAATGATTAATGATCTATTTATACATAATTTGTTTTGCTAATTAACAAAAAAATGGATTTCAGTTCTGGATTCATTTTCTCACTTAAACAATTGTTTCATACAGATATCCACATGGCCAATTTTATTAGTATTATTTATTCTTTTTTCCTTATTCGATGGTAGATTAACGAATGAGGTTGTATTTGTACATGTTTTTTACTTGTTTGAAGCGTCCTTATGCAAGTTTATTTACCAATAATAACTTTAAGTGTGCATATATGTTTTGCTAGATCTTGCGTGCATGTAACAGTAGTTGTTATGAATAAATCTGGTAGCATCATTTGATATAGAAAAAGGATTGCACAAATGTCTATTGTTATTATTAAAAAAATGTCATTGGTTTGAAGGTTGTTTTTTTAATCAAATATATGGCACTAGATTATTGTCATTAGCTTGAATATTTTTATGATTTTAAAAAGTGAATGCACATGTATCTTGGTAAAAAAATACAGTGACAAGAGATGACAAAAAATCATTACACGGTTTATATTTTAAATAGTGAAGGCACATGTATCTTGGTAAATAATGTGATGACAAAAGATGACAAAAAATCACTACTCGATTTATATATGTATATATCTTAGTTGAGGATTGTTCTGGAATCATTTTCTATTAGATAATTTGTTTATTAATTCATTTGTTAATTGGTCATAGTTACAGTTAGAAGTATGATTAGCCATGTAAAGGATGCAAATGTGTTTTGGACATGCACTAGACACAAGTGCATCCACCAATAACAAGAAGATAGTTGTGATGAAGAAGTGCATCCGCTAGATACAAATGCATGTAGGATGAACTCGATTGCACATATGCATACGAAGAAATCAAGTCACTAACAAGAGAAAACACTTGTGCATAAATGTCAAATCCGAATTTGGTTTTGTTAAAGACTATTAGACACGTTTATAAATCAATGAAATTTCATTTATTTTTCCTATTTGAATTTTGTATTGAATTCTATATATAACATGATTTTAGATTTTGTTTATAATGTTTTTGTTTTTAAATATATACGATACATGTAAAAGTTTTATGTTTCTCATTTCATACACTTGTATAATATCTGTAGAACATGTTAAAGGAACATTAAAATATATGTAAAATTTCGTTATATGAAAGAAAAAAAACACATATGCATGCATGGTGGGAAGAAAAAGTTTATTTTAAAAAAACTAGATCCTAAACTTTAGGAAGTTAAAGAATGTTTTTCTTGCTAAAAATAATAATAAAAAAACTAAAATGCAATTTTACTATTATACCTTTTTGTATTAAATAATAAAAAGATATTCAAAAAATCTGATAGGTTGATACTTGTTCTTTCTGTACATTTATTTGGTTCTGAAAATAACCTCACTCTATATATATATATATATAAACCTTAAAATAAAAACAATAAAAACCAATTTGGACAATTAAATGTATCAATGATGATCTTACTTGATCATAATGAATTGGGTGGCATGTTCATAATTAAGTTGAAATTAAATGACAAATTAAAACAAACAATTATAGAGTTTAAGCTAACAACCTGCTAGTATTTCCCTTAACCATTTAAATGTCACATTTTTTTACATTCATTCCAACCGTTTATTACCTCGTGACCTTTTTTTTAGCATATCATATCTTACTTTTTATTTACTTAGTCAAACATTGATAATTACCTACTTTACAAAATGACGTGCATGAAAAAAAATAAGGGAAAATCACTTAAAATTGTAGTAAATCAACCACTTTTTATGGTTGTGTGTACTAAACTATTTTTTTTCTCATTGTGTGTATTAAACTTTTTAATTTTGATCATTGTGTGTATCTTTAGACGATTTTGTGTTGTAAAATTACCATTTTACCCTTCAAAATTTAAAAAAAGTAGGGGTAAAATGGTCACAAAACACACACAATGATATGAATTTGAAAGTTTAATACACTCAATGAGAAAAAAAATAGTTTACTACAAACAACCATAAAAAGTGGTAAGTTTACTACATTTTTAAGTGATTTTCCCAAAAAACAACCAACTAAAAAACATAAGTAATGCATATTTGAAAAAATGTACAACCGACTAGAACACACATAAGTGATACGTATTAGAAAAAATATACAATTAACTAAAAAAAGACTCAAATAACACGTATTCGAAAAAATAGACAATAAAATAAAAATGACTCAAATGATACACACTCCAAAAATTAAATAAACAACTAAAAAAACGCAAATGATACGTCCCAAAAAAACACAACCAACTAAAAATGACACAAGTGATACGTTTCCTAAAAATTACAAGTGATACATAGAAAAATATATACTACCCACTAAAAAAGACTCAAATGATACGCATCTTAAAAAATGCACAACCAACTAAAAAAACTCAAATGATACGTAAAAGAATACACAACCAACTAAAAAAGGACACAAGCGATACGTATCCTAAAAAATTACAAGTGATACATATAGAAAAATATATATACTACCCACTAAAAAAGACTCAAGTGATACGCATCCTAAAAAAATCACAACCAACTAAAAAACCTAAATAATAAATATTAAAATAACAACCAATTAAAAATGAGCCAAGTGATATGTACTAAAAAAAAATGCGTAACCATCTAAAAAAGACTCAACTTATACGTATCTAAAAAAATACACAGCCAACTGAAAAAGATGCAAGTGATACGTATCTGAAAAAAATACATAACCAACTAACAAAGACCCAAGTGATACATATTCGGAAAAAATAAAATACTCAATCAACTAAAAAAGACTCACGTGACACGTATCCGAAAAAATACACGACCATCTAAAAAAGCTCACTTGGATACGCATTCGAAAAAAATACACAACCAACTAAATATTTTTTATTAATACGTATTTTTAAAATACACTACCAACTAAAAAAAGTTAAATAATATGTATCTAAAAAATGACCAAAATAAAATCACACAACCTACTACATACAACAAATTGCCTCGTCAATTACATGTATGAATTGTGTTGGCGTCATACTGTGGCAAATTGAATGTGAGAATGGTTGTATTTTACAATCTAAAATGTGAATTAAGAAAGAGCGTGTGATCATTTAATGGTATTTACTTTTACATTTATACATGCAAGAGATAATGAGAAATCAAATACCTAAAATACCCTTATTATTTAGTTAATACAGTAGTGTTTAGTGAGTTTTAATGATTAATATCCACGTGTCACTTTTTAATTGGTTCCTATCGTTTTTTATTTTAAGCTTGGTCACTACATGAACGCAAATCTATATATATATATATATATATATATATATATATATATATATATATATATATATATATATATATATATATATATATATATATATATATATATATATATATATATATATATATATATATAAGATTTAGATAAAATGGTTTAGGTGCTTAAAGTTGTTAAAATTAGAAGTAATAGAAAATGGGGAAAATATCACATTTATTGATTAGTTTTGGTTCGTTTATGATTTTTTAGTTCGTGTACGAGTGTTTTGTAAGTTTTAGTTTGTGTACGAGTAGTTAGTTCACAATTTTTAATATTACTAGTTTTTCGTGTATCAGTTGTTTATCATAGTTTATCAATTATTTTTGTTATATCGAATGTAACATGTGATAATGTATCACTGAATTTGCGAATAAATGATTATTTTATGCTAATAATATTTTTTGAAGTAAAACTATGTATCATATGTATTAGCTATAAATTTTTACGTATCAAATTTTTTATGTTTTTATACCAATTTTTATGTATAAGATTTATTGTTTTGTGTTTAATATTAAATAAATCACATGTTAATTGATAAAATCAATGGTTAAGATTACTTTTCATTTTAACAACTTTAAGCTAATACACTACAATAACCTAACTCTCTCTCTCTCTCTCTCTCTCTATATATATATATATATATATATATATATATATATATATATATATATATATATATATATATATATATATATAGAGAGAGAGAGAGAAGAGAGAGAAGAGAGAGAGAGAGAGAGAGAGAGAGAGAGAGAGAGAGAGAGAGAGAGAGAGAGAGAGAGAGAGAGAGAGAGAGAGAGAGAGAGAGGAGGAGAGAGAGAGAGAGAGAGAGAGAGAGGAGAGAGAGAGAGAAGCGTTATTGTGATAAGCACTATTAAGATAAAAACAATAAGAACCAGTTTTGATCGTTAGATGTATCAAATATGATTTCACTTGGCATTCTTGTAAATATTTTAAAATAAATGGCAAGTTTCAAAATCATCAATTCTGCATGACTATACGCTCGTTCTTAGTTCCCAAATATATTTCTTTTCCTTTTAAGGCTTGTTAGACCATTTTAACGGGTTTTTTTACATTTCTTAATTGTCACACATTAATGTTTTAACTAATATGAAACACAGTGACGGTTTTTATGACTTTTTAATAACCATATAACGTGACACACATATTTGTTTTGACGCATTAATAGTGTCACGTTCAATTAACAATGGACATATTATATTTCGTACATTTCATGGTACTTATGTGCACTAATTGTTTTATACTCACATTACATTTTTTGATACATTCGTAAAAACACATTAATTTTTGTGACATATTTTTAGTTACAAGCTAAACCTTTTTATACATCTAGTTTCATATGTAGTGGCACACTATTAAACTTCTTATACATATTTTAAGACACACTTATTATTTGAATTTATTTATAGTGACACATCAAAGTTTTGACACACCTTTTTTTAAACTCAATTTGGGAAATACTTACAACTAAATTTTAGTATATTTATTGCGACAAATAATGTTTACTACACTAATTTTAGTGACATATTTTTAATGACATACATGATTTTTTGACACATTTGTTTGATATGTGCTGATATACTAAGGGTCCATTTGGTTCGTAGATGAGTTTGGGTTTAAAATTTGGATTGGATAGGTTTAGGTTTTATATATGGTTGAAATAAATGAGGTAAGAGAAAATAAGATATTGATAAAATTTATTTTATGTATGTTGATCTCAAACTTAGATTGATTTAGCTTTATGTATACGAGATTAGATCAAGTAATACATTTAGAGAAACCTTTGTATATGTATATGACAATCTAAGTGTTATGCGGAATTAACACTTAAACAAGAACACACAAGATGTAAACAAACTTTCACTTTAATTAATGATATCAAACTTGCTTATAATGAAAGTGTTTAACGTATGAAAACTTATTATTGAACATTAACCTAAAGGTCTTCTTTTATAGACATAAGAAGCCTTGTACAATAATCTACGTATCAACTATTCTAGGTAAAGATAAATATAGAAAATACATTGTTGTTCCTATCTTTACTAGAAGTAATCTAGAATATAATAAACGTGTAGATCATATCCTTCCATCAGTGCTTGTCTTCAATGTGTCAACGCTTGACTTCTTCTTGTCAACGCTTGATCTGTCAGCGTTTATTTTACTCCTGTCAACGCTTGTTTTACTATTGTCAGCACTCAAGTAGACTGGCTATAATTTATTCCCAACAATCCTCCCCTAAACTTGATATCTACTCTAGTAATCAAGTTTCTGAATAAACATTAAGAACTAGGAGGAATCTTACAAACCTTCTCATATTGGTAACAAATAAATCTGATCAAATCTTTGGCCACGTCACTTGAATAATCAATTTCCAGCTGTGTGTTCTTCATCTTCTTCAAGTCTTCCTTGGACATGAAATACTGGCCATCTACAAGTAGATACTCAGCAAACTTTGTAGAACTCAAATAATAAACACCAGCAGCTGAATACAATCTCCATTAAAGACCACTGAGGTCATCTTCAAGATCCTTCCAAATAGCAGGATCTTCATCTCTTGGTCCACACATTCTTTGGAATGTTGACCACAGTTTTATTGCATTGACTGAAGTGGGAGCTTCAGTCTCATACTTGGCCTCTAACAACCTCCATAGGTCTACCAAGTCTTCTCTATCACAACTTGCAAACAAAGATATAAGAGTGGTAAAAGTGTGAACCTCTTTTCCATACCTGCCAATCTTCCAAAACCCACATTCATCTTCTTCATAGCTTATAATAGGGTTTCTGGAATCAAGTGGTAACACTTGTACCATATCTGAAGCTTCTAATGGTGAGAGCTTGAGGCTCTTTCTTATAACAGCTTCACTTGGATGTAATGGATCCATATCTTTGAGAAACTTAAGAGGGACTCCCTTTTTCACAGGTCTGGGAACAAACATTGCCTTCTTAAGCTCCATTTCCTCTACAAGTTCTTCTTTTCTTTCATCAGAAAGAAGTCTTAGAGTGTTTTCTTCCTGCACTCTAACCCAAATGGGATAAGCTCTGCACTCCAACTCTTCAAATGTCAGACCAGTCAAATTCTTATGAGTCCATCCTGTTCTATGACATCTGAGTAGCATGTAGTACAACTCCCCTCTATCCCTTTTCAAATTTGAGAGAACATTGCTTGCTTTGTGTTTTAGAATGACCTTGCAATCCTTTTATACTCTGAGAAGAATCTCCAAACCCCATATCTGATCTGAAATGGTCAAATGTGGATTCTCCATACACCTATCTTCCCAAGCATGGTACATCTGAACAACCTCTGGCATATCAAAATCAACCTGCAATTTCAGCTCATTCAACTTCTCTTTTGCCAATTCATCACCATACTCAAGCCTTTCTGGTTGTTCTATGAGCATAACACTTGAGTCTGAACTGGCTTCATCACTTCCTTCTTGCTCTTCTTAAGTGACAACAAAAGGTGATTCACTCACCTTCTTTCTTTCTTGTTCCACAATTTGTGCAGCCAACCTTCTATCAAACTCAATTTGTGCTGCATTCTTTGGAACAACTTCTTCTACCATAATACCCTTACCCTTATCTATTGGATCAACTATTGGTAAGGTATATGGTAATACCTGTGAAGAAACCTCTTTGATGATGGATGATGACTAGAATACATCAACCTCATTTGCAGGTCTGTCAACGCTCACTTTTGCTTTGTCAGCGCCCAAGATACTCATGTCAGCGTTCAAATTCTGCTTGTCAACGCTCAAATTACCTGTCTCAGCGCCTCTTGCAATTTCCTCCAACATGGTTGTAAATGACAAATTTAAGTTTGTAGGAGAGACTAGAGACGTATCAAAACCTGTCTGTTTCTTCAAACTTGTTAGGGCCTCAGCAACATCCAAAGATTGACCATCATGAGAGCCCTTATCACTCATATTTATTTGTTCATCCTCCCCTTTGGAAGATTTCTCCATCCCTCTCCTTGTGCTAGCATTCTCCAAGATAACAATCCTCTCCCTCAATTGCTTGAGTTCAAGGCCATGTTGGCTGACAACTTGTACCAAGTCTGCATTTTGCTTTTGCAAGCTAATGCAGACTACCGTCAATTCCATCAAAGTCATTGGTTCCAATCTGCCCTCTGCTAAAATGGGTATTTGATCTCCCAAGTTAGATTCATTGGGCATGGATGAGGTCTTAATTATGGTAGGACTGTCTAGGCCAGCTTCTAAGCCAGAACCAATAATCCCAGCCTCATCCATAACACCAACCACACTTATGGTGGTGGTTCTCTCTGCTACATGGCTAGGACCACTAGAGGAGAACACTCTAGTAGTCCTTTGGCGTTTTTGTAACCTATATTGTGTTGGGGGAGAAGAAGATGTGGATTGGGTCGATGTTGGTTGGTTAAGGGGTGTTTGGGTCTGTGAAGGATTGGTGTCAACGTTTGAAATAGGCACATCAACGCCAACATTTAATGTGTCAACGTCGAAGGGTTCTTGGTCAATTTGCATATGTTGTGGTGAAGGTAAGGGTTCAGGTATTGGGTCAATTTGGGGTTGTGGGTCTGGTTGAGGTTGTGCTGCTTCAATAACAGCAATCATAGCTGGGGTTAAGGGTAGGTCACGATGTGGGGGTGAGTTCATCTTCATAAAAATTGCTTTCTTTTGCACAGGGATCTCATAAAAATCATCATGATCCCTTGTGCAGTAATTTTGCACCTCAAAAACCATTTGTAAAAATCTGGGATAAGCTAAAGTCATTTTGTTCCCTTTATTTTTACACATGCCCTCAAAAATCATTTTGGAATAATTAAACTTTTGCCCAGTAGCAATGCACACAATAGCAATAGCAATAGATCTATTGATCTCATTGTGTGCAGTACACTTGGGACTCAAACATTGTAAGAGGACATGTATTAGGTACTTCCAGGCTGGGGGAAACTCCTGTTTATGATATTTATTTAAAGTTCCTTCATCAGGAAAAGGATAACCCAAAGCCCTTAGTCCTTGTTCTATTTCACTAATGGGGAGGGTGGTTATACCATCAGCATCATCAAGATGCAAAGCTTGGCGTACCAAAGCTTCAGTAACCACCCATGTGCGCCCATGAACAATAGAAGATAATGTAGTCACTCTATTAACTGTTGAGGAACTAACATTGTTCCAAAACTGTTTAATATGTGTGACAGGAATGAGTGGAGCATGAGAAAGAGCATACCTAATAGGGGATGCATTCAGATACGCCACCATTTGTGTATATTGGGGAAACAGAGTATCATCAGCTTCAAGATATGCTACCATGTTGTGTTGACTCCTGAACCCCAATTCCAAATCACTTGGTTTAAACTTTGGTACCATTGTTAAAAGCTGTTTGAATGATTGATAAAGATGAAGTTATAGGAGAAAATTGTGTTAGACAAGAATAATAGGTACCCTGTTTAAAATAGGAGCCAAATATATAGGAGAGAAAAATGCATGTGATTGGCCCAAAAATAGGCAACTATTTTCAAAATACAATCATGAAAATATTGAAAAAGAATAAGTTTATCTCATGCATTAAATGAGAGTTATCTGCTCCCAAAATTACGGCCTAAAAATATGTCAAAAAGTAACAACTGGGTAGGTCCCGTTGAGTGTCAACGGTAAAAAATAACCCATCAACGCCCAACGGCTATATTCTTGTCAACGTTTGCCAAAGCCATGTCAGCGTCTAAATTGGTCACAACAACGCTTGGAAAAATACTTGTCAGCGTCCAAAAATAAAAATTTTATAAAAATGAAAAATGACCTTAACAAAGTAATTTATCCTAGAGAAGATATCCAAAAAGTTGATAATTATTATAGGGCGGCAAGCACTGTCCAATTATGCACACTTGCTTATGCAAGATAGACATAACAGTCCTCTAGTGTCCCTTGCTAACCAAAACTCTTAACAACTAAGTTACCTTATAAAATTCCTTGTTACTCCCAGGTAAAACCCATGATAAAATCATTCCCAAGTCTCCCAACAGACCACAACCAATTCTAGGCCAAAATGTCTTGGCAGCATGCATAGTATATCAACTTTGCATGCTATAGTGCCTCATGATTTAGTAAAACTAACTCATACTCACCTGTGGACACAATCTAGAATTGTGATAAGAGTATCATAAGGATACCCAAAAGTCCTAAAGGTTCCTAAAACCTCCCCTTAAACTGTGATACATATGTTGCCAAAAATATGCATGAACATAAAAAATTTATGTCAAGATAGGAATTAACAATTCCAACCATCATCCATAAATAAAAACATGTCCAAATGCTTCTCCAATGATCCATAAGCAACTCTGTACCCAATGGTATAATGCTAACACCACCTGCACATTTAGATTGAAAACCACAAAACTAACATTGTTGCTGACAACGCCCCGATAACACTTGTTAGCGTTAAAGAAACATTTGTCAGCGTTAGACAAATATATTGCTGACAACGTCATAATAACACGTATCAGCGTTAAAGTAACCTTTGTCAGTGTTAGAAAAATATAGTGGAAAATCTAAATCCTCAATAAGACCAATAACAATGCATTATCCTGTACATACTTTTACAAAAAGACTCCAAAACACATATTATGTGAGATTGATCATTCCAATACTTGTTACCAAGTATTGAAACCTTCCAGCATCAAAAGGTTTAGTTAGTAAATCTGACACATTTTCTTCTGTGTCAACCCTATCTGGTTGTATTAAACCTTTTTCAAAACAATCTCTTATAAAATGGTGTCTATTTTCTATGTGTTTAGTTTTAGAATGATGTACAGGATTCTTAATAATGCATAAGGTGCTGTTATTGTCAACAAATATCTTGGTATGCATGAAATTATACCCATAATCCAACAGCTGGTTATGAATCCACAAAACTTGTCCACAACAAGCAGCTGCAGCCACATACTCTGCTTCAGTTGTAGAATTAGCCACCACTGTTTGTTTCTTGCATTGCCAAGATATCAACCTGCTCCCAAGAAACTGACATCCACCAGTTGTGGATTTTCTATCAAACTTATCACCTCCATAGTCACTGTCTGAATATGCAATAAGCTCCAAAGGTGAATCTTTTGGGTACCACAAGCCAAGACTAGGATAACATCTTAGGTACCTAAAGATTCTCTTGACAGCATAAAGGTGACATTCTTTGGGAGTCACTTGATGGCGTGCACAAGCACACACAGCAAACATGATGTCAGGTCTGGAGGCTGTAAGAGACATCAATGAACCAATCATTGATCTATAGTGCCTGACATCCACATCCTTTCCATCTCCAATCTTTCCCCAAGGGTGTTCTCTATCCATAGGAGTAGTAGCCCTCTTTTCATGTGGAGAAAAGCCAAACTTCTTCAAGATCTCTGCCACATATTTATCCTAGGAGATGAAGATACCATCTTCTTTCTGCTGAACTTGTAACCCTAGAAAGAAGTTCATCTCCCCCATTGCACTCATCTTGAATTTGTTTGTCATAAGCTTGGAGAAATCCTCACTCATCTTTGGATTTGTGGATCCAAAGATGATATCATCAACATAGACCTGAACAAGTAGAACATCCTTACCTTTCTTCTTTGTAAACAGTGTCTGATCTATGGTGCCCCTTTTGAATCCATTATCCACCAAATAAGTAGACAAAGTACCATACCATGCTCTTGGGGCTTGATAAAGTCCATACATAGACTTCTTGACTCTATACACCTTGTTTGGATTTTCTGGATCCTCAAAACCAGGAGGCTGCATCACATATACCTCCTCAATAATTGTTCCATAGAGGAAGGCACTCTTAACATCCATTTGATAGACAGTGAAGCCCATGCAGGATGCATAGGCTAGAAAGATCCTTATAGCTTCAATCCTTGCAACTGGTGCAAAGACCTCCTCATAGTCTATCCCCTCCTCTTGTGTATATCCCTGAGCCACTAATCTTGCCTTGTTTCTGACCACAATACCTCTTTCATCTCTCTTGTTTCTTAGAACCCATCTTGTCCCAATAGGTCTGACATACCTGGGACAATCAACCAGCTCCCAAACATCCTGAATTGCAAATTGGTGAAGCTCATTCTGCATTGCTTCCACCCAACTTGGTTCTTTGAGAGCATCAAATATCTTCTTGGGTTCCTGTTGTGACAGAAAACAGGCAAACAAACATGCTTGCACAAGAGGGGTATCAACCTTCTTGTGAATATTGGCAATAAATCCACCAAGACCTTGATGAGATCTTCTAGTCTGAACAGAAGTCATAATATCACCAATGATTTGAGAAGTAGGGTGATTGTTCATGGTAGAAGTGAGAACTCCTCCTTCAAAAAGTCTGGTGTCTTCAATCTCATTTTCCATGTTGCCAATATCTTCTTCTTCAGACTCTCTTTCATCAATATGAGGATGAACCTCTTCATATAAATTAGAAGGTTCACCCTGTTCAAATGTAGAAGAGAAAAGATGTGCAAAAGTGTTGTCAACGCCTGAACCTTGGTTGTCAGCGTTTGGGCTAACAACGCTTGAAATGTTGTTGTCAACGTTTGAGCCATCAACGTCTGAATTTGTCCTGTCAGCGTTAGATTTGCCTTTGTCAGCGCCTGAAGGACCATGCATGTTGTTATCGGGTGGTACTTGGGGACCACCATTATCCTGTCCAGCAGCAGCAGCAGCAAAAGCATCTGTCCATATGGGAATTGTGACATACTCTAGTATAGGAGATGACTTTTCTGCTTGTGATCCAACCTTTTCATTAACCTGTGTACCTGAAACATCAACAACTTGTTCTTCCACAACATTTGAAGTTACCTTCACAATGTATGGATTAGTGACACACATATAATTTAAAGTCCTAGATAAAGGTTCCAAGTCAAACAACCAATTTGGACCACTTTCAGGATCACTAGGTTTATTCTCTAAAAACCTAACATGTACTCTTTCAAGTATACGTTTTTCCTTTTTAAGATAAACCCTATAACCCTTGCTCTGCACTGAATACCCCATGAAATAGCCTTCATCACCTTTTGCACTAAATTTACCTAAGGCATCACTAGTGTCAAGAACAACTACATGACAACCAAAAGGTCTAAGAAAACCAATATTAGGTTTTCTTCCCCAAAGTAACTCATAAGGTGTTTTGTTCTGTATCTTGTTGACCAATGCTCTATTTTGAACATAACAAGCTGTATTAACAGCCTCAGCCCAAAAGGCAATGGGGAAATGAGCATCAGCCAACATGGTTCTGGCTGCTTCAATTAGGGTTCTATTCTTTCTTTCTGCAACCCCATTTTGCTGTGGGGTTCTGGCAACACTAAACTGCCTAGTAATCCCTTTCCTGGCACAAAAATCATCTAACACTTTATTCCTAAATTCACCACCATTATCACTCCTAAGCATTTTAACTTCATTACCAGTCTTCTTCTCAATATGAGTGATAAAGTCAATTAAAGTGTCAGCTGTATCACTCTTCATAGCTAAAAAGAAAGTCCAAGTAAACCTAGAAAAGTCATCTGTGATGACAAAGCAGTATGATTTACCATTCAAACTTTCTATATTGGTTGGACCAAATAGGTTCATATGAAGCAAGTGAAGTGGTCTAGTACTAGAGTGCACCTGTTTAGACTTGAATGAGACCTTGTGTTGCTTGCCTTTAAGACATGCAACACAAGAGTGGTCGGGAAAACTACTTAAAGAGGTTAATCATACTATTATTGCTCTTATCCCTAAGGTTACTGTTCCTGACAAGATTACTGATTATCGCCCTATCTCTTGTTGTAATGTTATCTTTAAATGCATTAGCAAGATTATTGCTAACCGTATTAAAGGGGATTTGGGGGTTTTGGTTAATATTAATCAATCAGCTTTTGTTCCGGGCCGCAGGATTTCGGATAATATATTATTGACGCAGGAATTGATGAGAAACTATCATAGAAATTCTGGTCCGCCAAGATGTGCTTTTAAATTGA
This sequence comes from Glebionis coronaria, assembly GCA_025667525.1. Taxonomy (NCBI): domain Eukaryota; kingdom Viridiplantae; phylum Streptophyta; class Magnoliopsida; order Asterales; family Asteraceae; genus Glebionis; species Glebionis coronaria. The sequence continues at coordinate 65,634 of JANFOE010002189.1, forward strand.
TATTCAAAAAGCTTATGATACGGTGGATAGGCAGTTTCTCTGTAACACTCTGATTGGGTTTGGTTTTCATCATATAATGGTTGATTGGATTATGACATGTGTTTCTACTACGTCGTATTCGATTTGTATCAATGGTAATTTATATGGTTGGTTTCAAGGAAAGAGAGGTCTCAGACATGGTGATCCTTTATCTCCGTATCTTTTCACTTTGGTTATGGAAGTTCTTTCTCTCATGATGCAGCGAAGGGTTCTTGATGCTCATGACTTTTATTTCCACCACCGGTGTGAGCAACAACGAATTATTAACCTTTGCTTTGCAGATGATCTTTTCTTGTTTGCCAGGGGTCATTTGGGTTCTGCGCAAGTTATTATGGATGCTTTGGAGGAATTTAAAATTGATTCTGGTTTGGTTCCAAGTATCCCTAAGAGCACTGTTTTCTTCTGCAATGTTTCCACTGCTGTTAAAAGCACTATTTTACATATAATGCCTTTTGCTGAAGGCGAGTTACCTGTCCGATACCTTGGTGTTCCGCTAATCTCTTCCAGGCTTCTATATAGGGACTGTAAGGTCCTTGTAGAAAAGCTTGAGAGTAGAGTTAATGATTGGCGCAATAAATTTCTTTCTTTAGCAGGAAGACTCCAGTTAGTTCGTTCAGTCCTATCTTCTATGCATATTTACTGGGCGTCAGTCTTTATTTTACCGGTGCGGATTATTCATGATTTGGAGAAGCTTTTGAGAGGCTTCTTATGGTGTCAAGGTGAAATGAAGAAGGGTAAGGCTAAAGTTGCTTGGGACTCTGTCTGTAATCCATTTGTTGAAGGTGGCCTTGGTATTCGTAAGCTTTCTGATTTTAATGCTGCTTTAATGGTTTCTCATATTTGGTGTATTTTGACTCGTAAAGATTCTTTATGGGTCAAATGGATCTATTCTTACAAGGTAAAGGATAGAAGCTTTTGGGATGTTCCTTATATTGGAGACATGAGTTGGGGCTGGAGAAAACTTCTCCAAATCAGACCACGTGTTCGTAAGTTTGTATGGTATAATATTAATAATGGTTGAGTTGCTTCTATGTGGTTTGATAATTGGGCAGATTTATGTCCTCTACGGGACATCCTCACGGTCCGTAATATTAATAGATCGGGGTTCTCTTTATCTAATAAGGTGAGGGATCTTATCGTTGATGGTGCTTGGCAGTGGCCGCAGGATTGGAATACTAGATTTCCTAATATTGTTTCTATACCTGTGCCTATTATTAAGTATGACAAAGAAGATGAGTTACTATGGAGGGATATTAGTGGTGTTTCTCGGCCGTTTTCTGTAGCGTTAGCTTGGGATTCCATACGTGATCAGGCTATGGAAGTAAATTGGTATAAATTTGTCTGGTTTTCTCATTGTATTCCTCGTCACTCTATTAATTTGTGGCTGGTGGTTAGAAGGAAATTGAAGACACAGGATAGGCTTAAGCAATGGGATGTTGGCCCGTTGGGTGGATTTAAGCCTTCTTCGGTGTTCTTTATGTAGTTTGGTGCAGGACTCCCATGACCATCTTTTCTTTGAATGTTCTTATTCTGTGCAGGTTTGGTCTAAGGTTCGGACCTTGTGTGGTATGGATACTGTCCCACCTCGTATTAATGATATATTAGCTCATGTTATTTCAATTTCGAATGGGAAATCATGTGTTAGTATTCTTGCTCGTCTTGTGTTGGCTGCTACTGCTTATTTTATTTGGATGGAACGTAATTCAAGACTATTCAAGAAGAAGCGGATGTCTGTTGATCAGTTATTTCAGATTCTATGTGATACTATTCGCTTGAAGTTGATTTCTTTCCGTTTCAAGAAATTATCTACCAGGTCGAGTTTGCTGCTTGACAAATGAAGGGTGCCGAGCTCAAGATTTGTTCCATGATAGGTGTGCCGGGTGAGTGTTGTACTCTTTTTTCCTTGTCCAAGGTTTTTCCCACTGGGTTTTCTTTGGTAAGGTTTTTAAGGAGGCATACTCATTTGGATTCATCCTGCTCCTATCATGGTGGTGTTGGATGCTGAAGAGTGAGCGCGGTTTCATGTTCACATCTTGGTTTTTATCTAGTTTACTGTTGTCTTCTAGATTCGGTTAGGGCTTTTGATGTTTCATAGTCTTTGTTAACAAGCTGCATGTATCTTGAGGTTAATGTGGTATCTCAGCCACATTCCTTTGTATTTAAACGCTTTTTTGGTTAATATATTTACCGGGGTAACCCATTATCAAAAAAAAACACAAGAGTGGTCATTGTGGAAAGCCTTTTCAGGCAAACCATCAACCAAGCCAAGTCTCGCAAGCCTGTTTATATTCTTAAAGTTTATGTGCCCTAGTCTCCTGTGCCATAGATTACTCTCATCTACTGAAGCTTTAACATAAAAACATGACATATTATTATTCATTCTAATCCCATTCAGATTCACATTATATATGTCTTTATGTCTAGGTGTTCTATAATCAATATATTTCTCATCAGGGATCTTATAATCCTTGCTTAACACCAAGCATTCAGTATCAGTAAACAAAAATTTATTTTTGTTATCACAAACTTGTGATACACTAAAAAGATTGTAGTCAAGTTCCTTTACCAAAAATACGTTTTCAAAAAACAAGTTCTTGGTGAGAAGTGTTCCTTTGCCTGTGATAGTACCATATCCGCCTCCAAATTAAACCTTATCACCATCCTTGATGGGAGTGAAGTTAGTCAGATAATCTTCCTTCCCTGTCATGTGCGTTGAGCATCCACTGTCCCAATATCCATAATCATTGACCTGTTTTTGAATGCCCTGTACATAAAGAAAACAAGTGGGAACCCAAGCCTTAGCAGACTTGGATTCATCTGGTTTTTCAACAAGAACATACTTAGTTCTCATAACAACCCCTTGTTCATCCCTCTTCGAATGAAATACCCAGTTAACCCCAATAGGTTTTGTAATGACCTTTGAAATGTAATTAAATCTGTTGCAGGTCATTCAAATCCCATTATCATTAGGGTTTTGATCTTTCTTAGGTCTCTATGTCAACCTTGAAGAAGCTTTAGACCCCTTACCTTGTGGTTGCAAATATTTAGGTGTGGTCACGTTTCTGTCAGCGTTGGATTTGGTCTTGTCAACGCTGAAATTACCCTTGTCAGCGTTGAACCTAGGGTTTGCTACAGAAACCCATTGCCTGTTAGACCAAGTATTTGTCTTTTGAAATGGTCTTTGTCCATGAGTGTTAGACCCTCTAGTGAAGAATGGGGCAGGTCTAACAACTTGTGGACTTTGCTGCACACAAGGTTTGGGTCTGACAACGTTTGACTTTCTAACAGCGTTGACCTTGGAAGCGCTGACACACTTATATGCTAAATGTGAAAAGCTACCACAAGTGTAACAGGCTTTTCTAGACACAAACCTAGGTCTAGAAGAGAAGAAGCCTGTTCCATCATTACTAACTTGGCTTTTAGGTGACCTAGTATTCCTATACATTTCTGCATACTTGACACTAGGTTTTCTAACAGTGTTTGAGTCAAGGTCAACAGCCTTACCAGTGATTGGGTTTGTTACCTTAATAGGGGTTGACACATTAGGACTTTTACATAATAAGCCACCCTTAACAAATAAGGTAGGATTGGCTTTCTTCCATTCATTCAAGTCAGTCAACTTCTATTGATACTCTTCAACTAGGGTAATGACTCTTGGTGGAGGAATGAATTCCTCCTCTTGGAGTTCTGGTAAACCAATCCAAGATAGGTCCTTTTGTTGGACACCATAGAAGTCACTAGCTGGTGGTGGAACCACAGAGTAGTCTTTCATCCCAATCCTAGTCATGTCCTTAGGATCCCTTTGTTTATTCACACATTCTCCTAGGGTTTGTGTGGCCTTATCAAATCTTTGAATTTTAAGGCCAACATTATCTTTATTCTTAATGGCCTCATCTAACTTAGCCTGTAGCTCACCATTAACTCTTTCCATAATGCTCCTAATATCATTACTAGCATTCAACTCATGTTTTAAGATATTTATTTTATCTTTTAAATCAAATACCATTTTCTTGTACTCAGAAACTGTCTTCTCAGTTTGAGTGAGAGCTAATTGATAGTTAGACAGTTTGCATCTCTCAGTACTCACATCATCTAGTAACCTTAACACCTCTTTGTTAAGTTTCTCAGTATTTAACCTACAACCCTTACTACAAAAAGCATCATCGTATACCTCGTTATCTGATGAAGAGGAGGAGTGTGCCATGAGAGCATATTGAACATGCTCTTCTTCTTCAATCTCAGCAACCAAAGCTTTATCCTCTTCCACATCTTTAGCCAAATAGCTCCAATCGCATCCCATACCATCAATTTCTTGAACTGCAACCATGGCCTTAGGATCCTGAGCCTTAACAATTTGGCTTGAGGGTTTGCCAGCATCAGATCTTCTAGGAGATCTGCATTCCCTCATGAAGTGCCCCATACGATGACAATTGTAGCATTCAACCTTGGATTTATCAAATCCAGCAGTGTCCTTTGCATTAAAGGTCATCTTCTTCTTAAACCTTCTATTCCACCTGTTTGCTCTTATACTAGCAAGAGCCATGTTCCACTTAATATCCATCTCTTCCAAGTGCTCATCACTTATTTGCTCAAGGTCCTCATATGTAATCACTGAACCATTGGGCAAAGAAGCAATATAAGCACATACAGTATCCAGATCCAAACCAACATGTTTAACTCTTGGTGAGTCACTTTTGTATGTGTCAGCGTCTGAATATGAGGCGTTGACAGGACATGTTCTAGCGTTGACACATGATGATCCAGTAACTGGATGCATGTAAGAGTCCTTCTGATTAAATTGACCTTCACTATGTGAGAAGAAGGCCATATTACTGTTGGTAGACTTGTTTCCATGCTCCAAAAGAGTTTCATCTTCCAACAGCCTCAGCTTGTTGTAGATATCATCAAAAGTAGAACTTTTGTGAGTGTTGTTGGCAAGTATAGATCTTGCCTCAATCTTCCACGCTTCACCAAGACTTTTAAGAAAAGTGGCATTAATGTCAACATCACCAAGTTGTGTCCCATGAAGGACAATTTGCTTGTAATGTCAAGCAATCTGCTTCTCACACTGCTAAGCTTCTCATTAGGTTGAGCCTTGAAGACAACATAATCATGCATGAGTTGCTTCTTCTTCTCTTCCTTAGTATCTTTATTGCCACCATATGCAGCTTCAATAGCTGCCCAAAGGTCCTTAGCAGATTCATAACCTCTGTATTTATGCTGGTTCTCTTGTCCCAAAGAGAGTTTCAGAATATTTAGGGTTTTCATATCAACCCTTTTCTTTGCTATGTCTTCAGCTGCCACAGCTCTACCATCCTATGGCTTTTCTTTCTTATCTGCTTCTGAACATCCAGCAACAGCTGCTCTTCCAGCAATAGTATTAGCAATCTTTTGGGCTTTATTGAATGTGTTTCCATATTCAATAATCTCCCAGAGAGTGTAGTCATAGATCCCCATATATTGCTCAAAGTTGAATTTCCACAATTCAAAGTTGGTTCCATCGAGCATGGGAATCTTGCTGTTTGGTAAAGGTGAGGAGGAGGAGGGTACTTCTGGATTTGACATGATGTTTTAGGGTTTTTGTGAAAATTAGGGTTTTGGTGATTTTAGTGTTCTTGTGTTCTTTAAGATCAAAAGTTCCTCAACAAGCTCTGATACCACTTGTTGATCCCAAACTTTGATCGATTTAGCTTTATGTATACGAGATTAGATCAAGTAATACACTTAGAGAAACCTTTGTATATGTATATGACAATCTAAGTGTTATGCGGAATTAACACTTAAACAAGAACACACGAGATGTAAACAAACTTTCACTTTGATTAATGATATCAAACTTGCTTATAATGAAAGTGTTTAACGTATGAAAACTTATTATTGAACATTAACCTAAAGGTCTTCTTTTATAGACATAAGAAGCCTTGTATAATAATCTACGTATCAACTATTCTAGGTAAAGATAAATATAGAAAATACATTGTTGTTCCTATCTTTACTAGAAGTAATATAGAATATAATAAACGTGTAGATCATATCTTTCCATCAGTGCTTGTCTTCAATGTGTCAACGCTTGACTTCTTCTTGTCAACGCTTGATCTGTCAGCGTTTGTTTTACTCCTGTCAACGCTTGTTTTACTCTTGTCAGCGCTCAAGTAGACTGGCTATAATTTATTCCCAACAATGTATTTATTTGAAATTATAAGATAAAAAACAAAAAAAGAAATGAATTATATATGGTTGAAAACCAATGTGTTAATTTAAAAATAGTTTTATTTTGGTATCACTATAAAAACATACTGAGGTAGTCAGATTGGAATTTTGGTTAAAAATCCATGTGTCAGAGATTTTAGATTATACCAAACAATTGAGTTGGAGAATTATTTAATCTAAACCCACCAAAAACTGGATACCAAACGGAACCTTTTTTAACGACTTTTTTTTAAAACTCAATTTGTAAAACTTGTACTCGTTTGACACACTTTATTTACAAAAAAATGGATACATAATTTATTAAATTAACATAACTTATAATATAAAACTATCTCGACGAACGTGCAATAAAAAATTAACATAAGTTTAGATATAAGTGGAAAGAGTCTAATAATATTGTATGAACTAACACAAACAACACGTCGCGGCGAAACGTGGGTACATAACCTAATACACAATCAACTAGGAAATAGATCGAAATAATACGTATACTAGAAAATACACAATTAACCAAAAAACATAAACTAAAACTTGCAAAAAGTATATTATATCGTATAAAAAATAAGTGATACATTTCTACCAATCTTCTTATACACGTCATATACTAAAACACCAAATAGGCATTTAAAAGATCCATACATACTACTTAGTTGCATGTAAGCTAACTCCTACAAGCACATGCAAATCTTGATATAAAAATTTTCAAATGAAAGAAAAACGTGTTAACCTCGACGTTTGACGAGAAAAAATGAGGCATGCACAAACCTTAAGATTTTTTTCTAAAACTTGTGGATTTGATACATGGTGTGATTCATCAGCTCCGTTAGACCGAGTAACGGTACTTAAACATAGAAAACGAACGATGATAGTAATATATTTTGACCAAAAATTTGGCATCAATGATGCGGTTTTACATCCTTGCGAGCGATTTTTGACATCAATGATGTCGCTAGAAATCAGATGGAGTAAGCAACAGTCAGCGGAGATTTCGTTGAAATCTCCATGAAAAGAAAAGAAAGTTAATAAGATATAATTTTGGATAAATCTCCAACAAAAGAAACACAAATTTATCCAATGTGGATTTATAAGCCACGATATGAGTCTGGCTTTTGATTATTTAAAAAAACATGAAGATCTAAAATGGGAGATCAAACAATTGAGAAATAACAGCATTGTAGGTTACGTAATAGTAATTTAGAATCGAGTTATAATACCCAAGTTACCCTTTTGAGTTTACAATTAATTTTCCTTCAAAAACCTAATTGAAAGTCCACCTGTCATGTTGTAATTGGTTCTTATTATTTTTACGTTAAGTGTGGTTTTTACATGGACGCAAATATATATGTATATATATATATATATATATATATATATATATATATATATATATATATATATGTATATATATATATATATATATATGTATATATATATATATATATATATATATATATATATATATATATATATATATATATATATATATATATATATATATATATATATATATATATATATATATATATATATATATATATATATATATATATATATATATATATATATATATATATATATATATATATATATATATATATATATATATATATATATATATATATATATATATATATATATATATATATATATATATATATATATATATATATATATATATATATATATATATATATATATATATATATATATTATATAGGTATAATTATGACTTGATACCACACCTCTAATCCATGTCATATGTGACATGGCAGCTCTAAACAAATAGAATTTGTTTGTTTGCTAAAAATTCTCAAAAGTTACCAAAATTACTTTACGAAATCGCAATTTGAAAATCCCTGCGTTTTGATACCGCACCTATATATAATAGGTTAAAACCATTTTTTCCTTATTTTCTTAACAGTCAACCTACGGGGAAAAAACACACACAAAACCCTAAAGTAGTCGTCACCATATACAATCCTATCTTTTGATGATTACCCTCAAGCCAATCATTATCATCGTAGGATTGATTGCTTTTTATACCCAATTCATCTTCCATATGATACACTACTAATGTAACATCCCATTTGGATAAATGGACCGTTACGTAGTAATTATGGCGTGTCATCAAAGCATGCAAGGTAAATGTATAAAACATTAAATGACCATAAAGGAAACTGAAAACAAACATCGGTTCCAACATAAGCTCCACACACAATGCATAAGTATAGAAATGTATGAAAGGACTAAACAATGTACAGCAAAGCAAAAGTATGTAAATTCATTAAAGAAAGGAAGACAAGGGAGCCTCCATCCAAATGCACGTACTGTTGGAGATCCTAGATTTGCCCTTTAGTACCTGTCGTATTGGGACATAGAAAGAAATACGGTTGAGCAATACGCTTAGTGTGCGGATATATGACAATGAAATGTAAAGCATAAGCATAAGCAAGAAATGAAATGAAATGAAGTACAGCGAAATAAGTGTATGTCCTTGAAAACCTGGTTTAAGTTCATAAAATTTGTTTAATATTCTGAAAAGACTTATGTTTATTTTATACAGGTCATGAGGTATCAACGTGCATGAATACTTAGAGGGGTGACCTCATTATGCAATTAGAGGGGTTGCCTCTAATTATTATAGTATGGGTTGGAGGGATCACCTCCTGTAACGAATGCAAGGCACACACCGCAATTACCATGTAATCTTGCTAAACTTGTCCTGGGATGCACCCATTTACCCCACGTGATAATAATAAAATAGGCCAAATAACTGAAAAGGGACGCTGCGAGCAATCACTCTCACCGCAGAAGAGTTATAACACCGGTGCCTCTAGTGTTATGGTTATCATACCCCCATAACTAGGTAGAACTGGCATGCATGTATATAGCCTAAGAAAAATCTAAAATAAAACATAACATTTACTGAAAGTGTTTAATACCCGTAAACTACTGGGGAAAACAGATGGATGCAAACGGGGAATCCTAATATAGGAAGAAAGTGTCCTTACTATAGGACGGAATATCCGTACCTTATGTCCAGTAAATGAAGACAAAAACGAATGCGGAAGATCACTCCGACTTCACGATAGCTACATAATAAAAGGGACATGAATAAGTGTATGTTTTACTTACACATACTAGTTATTTAGTTTACTTGACGTGTTCTTACTTATTATACTTGTTCTTGTTTAATCATGTGGTTCTTAATGTTTCATGTGTTTTAGATTAGTGTATTTCATGTTTTAAGTGTTATAGTACTTGTTATAACATAATGAGTAACTTTCTAAAAATAGTAGGTTTCCATATATAGTAACTTTAAAAAAATAGCAGGTTCCCATATATAGTAAATTTCCAAAAATAGCAAGTTTCTTTAAATAGTAAGTTTCCATAAATATAAAGTCTATAATTAGTAAGTTGCCAAAAATAGAAAGTTTCCATATTTAGTATGTTTTCATAAATAGCATGTTACCATATTTAGTATATTTCTATAAATAGCATATTACCATATTTAGTATATTTCCATAAATTGCATGTTTCCATATTTAATGTATTTCCACAATTAATAATAGGCTTATTAAACAAAAAAATGATATAACATATAGTTTTAATAAGTATATTAGATGTCATGTTTAACTATATAGTAAAGTTTAATAATATAAAATACTTAGTCTTAACTTATATTTATTTATTAATAATAATAATACATGTTATCATAAGTTATTATTAATTAATATCATTGCATGATTTAAATAATGAAACTTTACCTTAAAAAGATATTATTAATTAAGCTAAGTTTTCTTTATTAATTATGTGTACATGAATAATTATATAATAATTATTTTATCATAAGTTTTATTTAAATAAAATGAACATACTTAAACCATGGTTTTTATTCAAATAAATTATAACGTAAGTCATGATTATTATTAATTTAATTTAACCATGTTTTAATTTAAATGAATTAATTAATAAATGAAAATGCATGTTTTTTTAAAACTTAGCCAAACACCCCTTGTGTGTTTGGTTGTAACCGAGCCCCTCAGTAACTCCACCGAGACCATGAAGGTCTCGGTGTCTCCTCGACCACAACGCAACACCACAGCCGAGTGGTTGTGGCTTGCAACCGACCACCACAGCAGCCACCGGTATTACCATCGGTGCCACTACTGCTGCCAACGCAGCCCCTGGCCTAGCCAGGTTGCCACTGCTGGCTGCGCTGCCCGCTGTTGCTCACTTTGACCCACGGAGACCTATAAGGTCTCGGTTCCCACTGCTAAGCCGGTGCACCCCACTGCTTTTACAGTTGGGGTTGCGGCTGGTAACCCAAAACCACCACCGCCCCTTTTAGGGTTGCGGCTGGTTGGAAAACATCACCACCGAGACCTCTAAGGGTCTCGGTTTACGTGCAATCCGAACCAAACCCAAAACCAAACCCTTAATCTTATTCAATCCTCAATGTTTACATGTTTTTCTTAATTGTTTTTAAAGATCAATAACCATAACATAAATAATTAAAAAGAATAAAGATTCGAGGTTACCAAATGCGTGTGATATAAAAGGGTTGAAACACTAACACGATACCATAATAATCAAAGATAAACAAGAATTGAATCGTCCTTGTGGTGTGTTAGTGTGTCGCAGCTAAAGAAAGAAGAAGAGAAGAACTTTTTACGGTTTTGTATTTTCCTGTGAATTATGTTTTATGAAACCCCTGGAGTCCTTTTTGGTTAATACTTGGATTACTTTTGGGTTAGGCCACTGGCCCTTCCTTCCTCTTGTTTTGGATGCCACAATAGCGCACACACACCCACTATAGTTTCGTTTTATTTTTCGTGACTTAAATATTCATCTTGTTTTTTCGTGTTTTATTTCTTGTATGTTTTAAGTTTATATACGTAAATACCTATCATGTATTAATATTCATATTAATATACGTAATACTTATAATAATTAATTAATATACATAATGTTCGTATTAAATGTTCATGATTTGTGTCGTATATTAATTAACTTAAATTTTTTATTTTAACCGTAATTTCCTGCATTTAATGATCTTAGGGATTTTAAAGCGGGTTTTACAACCCTCCCCCTATAAAAGAATAATTCGTCATCGAATTAGAGATACGATAAGCTGAAAATGACATACCCGAATCATAGCTGGAAATGAGGGTAAGAAGTCCGGATCGACTCCTCCGTTTCCCAAGTGGCTTCCCGCTCGGAATGGTCCCTCCAAAGGATTTTGACGAATGGGATCGTATTTCTCCTCATGACTCGATCCTGACGATCGAGAACACTCTCTGGTTCCTCAATATAGGATAGATCCACACGAATCTGCTCCAACGGATACGAAATTGTATGCAAAGGATGGTAATTGTAACCTCTGAGTAAGGATACATGGAACACATCGTGCACCTGAGATAACTGGGAAGGTAATGCTAGATGATATGATACCTCACCGACACGTTCAAGGATTTCAAACGGTTCGATGAAACGAGGACTGAGCTTGCCCTAGAGTCCAAAACGCTTGACGCAACGTGCTGGTGATACCTTAAAGAAAACATGATAACCGATCTTAAATTCTAGATCTCTGTGATGTTTATTAGCATAGCTCTTCTGTCAAGCACGAGCTTCTTGTTGCTTCGCCTTGGCGATGTAAACCTTCTCATTGGTCACCTCTATCATTTCTGGTCCTTCAAGGATTTGTTCTCCAACTTGATCTTAGTAGATTGGAGCACGACACTTTCTGCCATAAAGCATCTCAAAAGGTGTACACTTAATACTCGCGTACCAACTATTGTTGTAGGCAAACTCAACCAAATAGATGTAGTCGTCCCAACTTCCTGTCCATTCTAATGCACAAGCTCGCAGCATGTCTTCTAAGGTCTGAATGGTACGCTGTGATTGACCATCAGTCTGAGGATGAAAGGCTGTGCGAAGCTTAAGTCTAGTGCCCCAAGCTTTCTGCAAACCTTTCTAGAATTTAGACGTGAAACGAGGATCTCTGTCGGATATGACATCTGATGGAGTACCATGTAGTCGCATGATCTCCTAAAGAAATATATCTACCAATTTGCTAACTGAGAAATCTTTGTGAATTGGAAGAAAATGAGTTGACTTGGTTAAACGATCGACTATGACCCATATAGCATCATGCTTCCTCTGAGTCAATGGAAGTCCGGTGAAGAAATCATGGAGATTTTGTCCCACTTCCATTCGAGAATCTCTAACGGTTGTAGTAAACCACTAGCCCGCTGATGCTCGATCTTAACTTGCTGGCAAGTTAGATATTTGGAAACGAAAGTAGTAACATCCTACTTCATGCCACTCCACCAGAAATGCTGTTTGAGATCATGGTACATTTTGGTGGATCCTAGATGAGTAGATAATGGAGAGCTGTGAGCTTCGGTCAGTAAAGATTCTCAGAGTGTCTGATCATCTGGAACACATAGCTTGGTTCTCTGCGATACAATGCCTTCTTCGTCTACACAAAATTCTGTGTGCCGATCAAGATTCTAAATAATAGCCCAAATCTCACCATCTTCCTTCAGAGCTTCCTTGATCCGAGAAATCAAGTCTGGCTCAATTCTCAGGTTAGCCCAGTACCCATGTTGTCCACGTACTAAGAACTCAATGTTTAATCGCTCTAGATCACGTATGATTTCTTCTCTATCTTGATGTCGTTAATCATGCCTGACTTCCTGCTGAGAGCATCTGCCACTACATTCGCCTTACCGGTATGGTACTGAAGATTGATGTCATAGTCCTTAAGTAGATCCAACCATCTTCTCTACCTCGTATTAAGCTCCTTGAGTGAATATGTACTTAAGACTCCTATGATCAGTGAAGATGTCACATGATTTACCATATAGATAATGTCTCCATATTTTAAGTGCAAAGACTACTGCTGCTAGCTCCAGATCATGGGTAGGATAATTCTCCTCATAAGGCTTTAGCTGACGTGATGCATATGCAATCACTTTCCCATGTTGCATAAGTACACAGCCTAGTCCTTTACCCGAAGCTTCGTTGTAGATCTGTAATCTACCTGTGCCAAATGGGAGAGTAAGAATAGGTGTGGATACTAAACGCTACTTAAGATCTTCAAAGCTCTTCTCCCCATCAGTCTAGACGAATTTCTCTCCTTTACGCATCAACTTGGTCAAAGGTAAGGCTAGTCTTGAAAAGTTCTCCACAAATCTGCGATAATAACCAGCTAAGCCTAGAAAACTACGAACCTCAGTTGCAGACGCCGGTCTTGGCCATTTAGTGATAACTTCAACCTTCGTAGGATCCATAGTAATCCCTTCTGCGGAGACTATGTGGCCTAGAAATGCCACCTTGCTTAACCAGAATTCGCACTTAGAAAATGGGTATACAACGGCTTCTGTCGAAGAATCTGTAGCATAGTGCGAAGATGTTCTTTATGTTCTTCCTTGGATTTAGAGAAGATGAGAATGTTATCGATGAACACGATGAAAAATTTATCCAGAAACTCATGGAATACGCGGTTCATTAAGTCCATGAATACCACTGGAGCATTAGTGAGTCTGAAAGGCATGACTACGAACTCATAGTGGCCATATCTTGTGCGAAAAGCAGTCTTGAGAATATCCTGCTCTTTCACTTGCAGCTGATGATAACCGGATTGTAGATCAATCTTGGAGAAGTGCTTCGTACCTTGCAGTTGGTCAAACAGATCATCGATACGCGGTAATGGATAACGGTTCCTATTTGTGATCTTATTCAGCTCACGATAGTCAATGCATAAACGCATGCTGCCATCCTTCTTTTAAATGAAAAGTACCGGTGCACCTCATGTAGATACACTCAGACGGATGAAACCTCGCTCCAGTAACTCCTGCAGCTAATCTTTTAACTCATTGAGCTCTATGGGATCCATGCGATAAGGAGCCTTAGAAATGGGTTGAGCTTCTGAGATGAGCTCAATGCGAAACTCTACTTCGCGGATAGGTGGTATACCCGGAAGTTCTTCTGGAAATACATCGGGAAATACATCGGGAAACTCAGAAACAACTGGTTGATCTTGAATTGATGGAGCTTTGACAGTAATATCCGGAATCGTAGCTAATAAGCCTTCGCAGCCATGAGCTAGTAAAGCACGGGCTTGTAAGGCGGAAATGATTTGCACAGACTTGCCTCGTATGAAACCATTATGAATGTGCTATGGATCTTGAACATCGCCAAAGATCACCCGATAAGTGTGACAATCAATGGTGGCATGGTGTTTAGATAACCAATCCATGCCTAAGATTAGACCAAACTCGCACATATCCAAAGGAAGTGCGTCTACTGGGCGGACATTATCCTCAAATTCAAGGGGAAGATCTATGTACACCTGGGTAATGCGCATAGAGTCTCGCATAGGCGTAGATATACTTAATATGTTCTCTAGTGACATATGGATTTTATTAATACTAGTGGCATACGTAGTAGATATGACTGAATGAGTTGCACCAGTATCGAATAAAACGCAAGCAGCATGACCGTTCATAAATAGGATGCCGGTGATAGTACCTAAAGACTTATTCGCCTGATCCCTGGTGGTAGTGTAGACACGACCTGAAGCTGGTCGCTTAGGAGGAGCAGAACCAGAAGTACCAGTAGTCTCTCCTTTCTTGCAGTCCTTCAACATGTGACCTGGTTGTCCATCCTCGCTAACTGAGAGCATGTTTAAGAAAATATGCGTGAGACATGATTATTTGGGCATAAACATGACTACACTGAAGTTTAAGTAAGAATTTACCAGATGAAGACGAGTTGCTAGGCTGTTGACCCTAAGCATTCTGGTCACACCCACTCACAGAGTTCCTGTTTATGATGCTGAGATGTTAGTATGTATGACATACAACATCTTAACATAGAAGAGTTTATGAACTTGGGGACCTGTTGTTGTTGGACTGGCCGGCATTGTTACGATGATTGTCATTACCGTTCCGCCTGTCTGATCCGTATCCGAGGAGTACCGACACTGCTCGTCAGATTCAACTATTGAAGGCTCTCCGACTTTCTAGAGAGACCAAAGACGCCCTGATTATGATGCAGGATGCTCAGGCACCTAAACCACCAGCTGGACCAGCCGTACCAGCAGACAGTCACACTAGTGTAGGATAGATATCTTTGTATATCATGCCAAGCATTGAGTTGCATCTCAGCTCGCATGATTAAGGAATTTTGTACTGTATCTCTTATTTTTCATTTTCAGTTGTATTCCTATCATTAGCACCTAACCATAGTAGGTAGGTTATCTTTTGTTGTACTGAAAACACTTGTACCACTATTTCTGAAAGGCATGATGTATCCCTGTCTTAGATCGGTTGTACGTGTATGATATTGTTATTTTTCCAGAAATGACTTGTACCAACATTACTCTATTACCTCTTGTACTTATATTATTATGAACTCTTGACAGGTTATACAATTTGTTGTGAATTCTATGCATACATTTTCCTTGCAGTTTAATATAACCATCATATTGATCAACTAATAAATCTCATCCTTGTGTATTAAAGAGAAATGGCACAAAGAGTCACTCAACAGAATTCCGGAGCTGCTCCCACAACAACTATTTCGGAAGCACAACTTAGAGTGCTTATCGGTCAAGGCATCGCTGATGCCCTAGCCACCAGGGAAACACATCCCAGCGGGAACCAAAGCGACAGCCAAAACTCCAATGCTAGGGACCGAGTTGCCAGAGGGTGTACTTACCCTGACTTCCTAAAATGCAAGCCCAACTACTTCAAGGGCAAAGAAGGGGTAGTTGAGCTCATGCAATGGTTCGAGAGAACCGAGATTGTGTTCCGTATTAGTGATTGTACGGAGGAGAACAAGGTAAAATTTGATACCTGTACCCTACTGGAACACACTCTTACATGGTGGAATTCACTGATTGCTACCCTTGGGCAGGATAATGCCAATGGGATGACTTGGACTGCACTAAAAGAAAGACTCATCGGGAAGTATTGTCCTCGCGTGCACCAACTATGACATCACCGCCTACAACCAAAGGTTTCAGGAATTGACCTTGATGTGTACCAGGATGTTTCCTGAGGGGAAGGACAAGATTGAGAAGTACGTTAGTGGACTTCCAGAGTCTGTTCACGACAGCGTGCTAGCATCTCGACCCACTACAGTCGAGAGTGCGATCGAGTTCGCCACTGAACTGATGGACAAACGAGGCCGTGATCATGCAATCAAATAGTCCGAGCACAAGAGGAAAGCCGATGAGAACTCCCGTAATCATCATCAGACCCAACCAAAGAGGCATAACTCAGGGCAAATTTATAGTGCTACTTTGTCAGTATCACCTCCATATGTGGGCAGCAAGCCTGAGTGTCCTAAGTGCAATTTTCACCACTATAGTGACACATATTGCCGAAGGCCCGGAAAAAGCAATGCCTATGTTTCTGCTGATAGAAACAACTCTAGCAACACCTTCAGGCCCAGTAATGGAAATGGCCAGAACTTTCATGGCAACAGACAGCAGGGAAATCGTCCTCCCACAGGAGGAAATGATGGGAAACGGAAGGAGGTTCGTTGCTATGGTTGTGGAGAAGCCGGGCATATCCAACCCGATTGCCCGAATAAAGCAAGCAAGAACGGAAATGGAGGAGGAGCAACAGCCAGAGTTTACGTGATAGGAGACACCAGGACCGACTCTAATTTGGTTACCGGTACGTTTCTTTTGAACAATCGATATGAATCCATTTTGTTTGATACTGGAGCTGATAGGAGTTTCATATCTATCGAGTTTAGTAATTTACTAGACATCATCCCTACTAAGTTAGACAACTGTTACATAGTTGAATTAGCAGACGACAAAACCATCGAAACCAATGCTACTTTAAGGGGTTGTACCCTAAACCTTCTGAACCATCCCTTTGATATAAACCTAATCCCAATAAATCTTGGTAGTTTTGACGTGATCATCGGTATGGACTGGTTAGCAAAATATCACGCAGCCATTGTGTGTGACGAAAAGCTAGTTCGTATACCATGGGGGAAAGAAAACTTGATTGTACAAGGAGAGGGAAATTTGGACAGGACTGACACTAAACTTATTGTCATCTCATGCACCAAAGTCCAGAAATACATACTGAAAGGATGTCCTATCTTTTTAGCAAATATTTCTCATGTAGATAAGAAAGACGAACCAGAGAAGAAACAAATCAAGGACGTACCAATTATCCATGATTATCCCGAGATTTTCCCAGACGACTTACCTGGTTTACCACCCACTCATCAAGTAGAACTTCAGATCGACTTGATACCAGGAGCTGCACATGTAGCTAAAGCACCATACCGGTTAGCACCGATCGAGATGAAAGAACTCGCGGAACAACTCCAAGAACTGTAAGACAAAGGTTTCATTAGACCTAGTTCCTCACCTTGGGGAGCTCCCGTACTATTTTTCAAGAAGAGAGATTGTAAAACCCGCATGCTTTTACCATGAATAGTACCCTTTGTAAACATACATACATATTAAAACTTTCATTTTATAGCATGAACACGTGTCACGACTAGAAATTTCAGAAGTTATGTACGTATTATTATTACGACAAGTATTAAGTACGTGTTAGTACACGATAATTATTATCAATAATAATTATAATCACGAACATGAAATCATGAACATAAGAATCACGAACATATAATTATGTATTTACATATATTATTAATACGATAAATATCGTTACGTACAAGTATTTATAATAACACGAATAATTAAACGTAACACGTAAACACGAACACGTAATAAAATAGACACGAGAAAGGCTTCGGGTTTCCCTTGGTGGACCCTATAAGCCACGACACAAGAGAAGAGAGGGGTCCAGCCCATGTTTTGGTTTTATTAAAAATAACAAATAAGGGAATAATTCATTTACAAAGTTTTCATAAAATCACAAAACCCTACTTTCTCTTTGTCTCTCTCTTGGTCGGTGGCTACAACACCACAAGGAGGTGTTTGGTTTGATTTTTGTTCAAGAATTCAAGAGTGTGTTCGTGTGATCATTCTTCAACTATTCCACGTGTTTTGGTAATCCGTAAAAACCTTTTATTTTGTTTATTCTTTTCTTTTTATGATGAACATATGATCATGGGTATAAAAACAAGATTAAATAACATGTTAAAACATTGGTGGGTAAATAATTAAGGGTGTTTCGGGTTTGTTTGTTTTGGCCGCCACATAAACCGAGAGCCAAGGGCTCTCGGCGTCATTGGTTCGCACACCAACCGAGACATATGTCTCTGTGTGGTGTTGGTTCAGTCGACAGCAGGTACAAGGCATCCTGACTTGCGTAGGGGGTGTCCTTGTGGTTTATGGGTCTCGGCGGCAGCAGCCACCACCACTGGCACACAGCCGGTGGCAGTTGTTGGTCAAGCAGGAGGAACCGCAGACAGCGCAGCAGGGGGCCACCGACACAAAGCCGATGGGAACCCCTTGTGGTCAGCGGCTAACCGAGAACAGGGGAAAGAAAGACCACCGACCTAAGCCGGTGGAAGCATAACGAAACAGGGGCAACCGGCTCAGCCGGTTTGCCACTGTTTTTGGGGGTATTTGGTTCAGACCGGTTCAAGGGTTTTCACGGGTCCGGTTCACGACATGTTTAATTAGATAACACACGAGTTCGGTTCATGATTATTTTTACAAGTCTAATTAATTTTACAAGTATATTATTTTTACAAGATAATTAAATTAATTAACACAAGACTTATAATTAATTTAATTAAACATGAAACTTATTATTATTAAATAATACATGTTTTAACCTAAGTATTTATTTATTTATTTTACCCTATAGTATTAATTAATTATTAAACATGAGATATAATTAATTAATAATCTTGACTTAGGTTATATTAATATAGTATTAATACATGTTTTAACCTAAGTATTTTTATACACTTTAATTAAATTAAATCATGCTTATATTTAATTAAATCGTATAACCTATAGTTTATTTAATTAATAGAATATTATTAATAAACTATACTATAACTACATGACTTATGATATTAATTCAGCTTAATTCTAAATATGGAAACTTTCTAATTCAGGAAACTTACTATTTTGGGAAACTTTCTATTTTTAGAAACTAATCTATTTTACGCAGTTAATCTATTTTTGGAAACTTTCTATTTCTGGAAACTTTCTATTTTAGGAAACCTGCAGAATACATTTTAAACACAACATAACGTTAAAATCAGTAATCAGAATACTTATACACATATACTATTTATGTTGCATTAGTGAGATCGAAGTAGGACTCTCTTCCGTTTTGTCTTCTTCGTTCACTGGACTTAAGGTACGGATTTTCCGTCCTTTCAGTATGGACATTCTTTCCTTATTAGGATTCCCTGTTTGTAGCCAACTGTTTTCTTAATATTTGTTTTATATGCTTGATACTTATATTAGATTAAGAGCCTAAGCCGTATACATGCATGACCAGTGTCACCTAGTTATGGAGGTACCATAACCATAACACTGGAGGCACCAGTGTTAGGACTTCCCTACGGCGAAGTGATTGCTCGTGGCGTCCCTTTTCAGTTTTGTCCATTATATTATATTATCATGTGGGGCGTATGGGTGCATCCTAGTTACATGTTAGCAGTATTATCAGATGCGATGTGTGCCTTGCATCCTTCACTAGGAGTTAATCCCTCCTACCTAGACTATTTTATTAGAGGCAACCCCTCTAATTGCATGACGAGGTCTCCCCTCCAAGTATTCATGCACGGTGGAACCTCATGACCTATATGGGCTATTTGGCTAATTAAACAGATTTTCATAGAACATAAGTCTTTTCAAACTATAAAACCAATTTTATGAACATGAATCCAGAATTCCTAGAACTTATGATATTCCGCTGCTATTAGTATTTTATGCTTATGCTATTCCATGTCGTATTTGTATATTCGTGCACTAAGCGTTATGCTCAGCCGTTTTCCTTTCATGTTCCCAAACGGCAGGTACTCAAGGGCGCTCGTAGACTTTAAGCGTACGTGCATATCGATTGGAAGCTTTCTAGCCTTCTCTACTCTATGCATTTCATCATACATTTTGCTACTTATTTCTATGGACATTGTTGAGTCCTTTTCCTTTACAGTACTTATGTTTGTGTGTGATGAGCTTATACTTTGGGGTACCGATGTTTGTTTCCAGTATTTCCTTTTATGGTCATGTAATGTTTTAAGACATTTTTCCTTGTATGCTTTGATGACACGCCATAATCATGCGTGACATTCCATTTGCAAAAATGGGGTGTTACAGTGACGGTTCCTTCCGAATGTGTATTGATTACAGAGAACTGAATAAGTTAACTGTGAAAAATCGTTAGCCACTTCCTCGAATCGATGACCTATTTGATCAACTACAAGGATCAAGTGTGTATTCCAAGATCGACCTACGGTCCAGATACCATCAGTTGAGAGTAAGAGAGGAAGACATACCAAAGACAGCTTTCAGAACTCGTTACAGTCACTACGAATTTCAGGTCATGCCATTTGGATTGACCAATGCACCAGCCATATTCATGGACCTCATGAATCGGGTGTGCAGATCGTATCTGGATAAATTCGTCATCGTGTTCATCAGCGACATACTCATCTATTCCAAGAATGAGAAAGAGCACGGAGAACATCTTGCTCAGGTACTGAAATTGCTTAAGGAAGAGAAGCTGTACCCCAAGTTTTCCAAATGTGATTTTTGGATTCCTAAAGTGCATTTCCTCGGTCATGTGGTTGATAGCAAGGGAATACAAGTTGACCCCGAAAAAGTCGAATCCGTAAAGGATTGGGCATCACCTACGTTACCAAAAGAGATTTGCCAATTCTTAGGTCTTGACGGTTACTATCGGATATTCATAGAAGGATTCTCTAAGATAGCTAAGTCTATGACGAAGATTACTCAGAAAAGCGTGAAGTTTGAATGGGGAGAAAAAGAGGAATTCAGAATTCCAAACCACCAAACAGAAGTTGTGTAGTGCACCTATTCTAGCCTTGCCAGAGGGCAACGAAGACTTCGTTGTCTAATGTGATGCCTCACACAAAGGCTTAGGTGATGTACTGATGCAAAGAAAGAAAGTAATTGCCTATGCTTCAAGACAACTGAAGAAGCACGAACAAAATTACTCTACTCATGATCTAGAGCTTGGATCCGTAGTTTTTGCCTTAACAATCTGGAGGCACTACCTATATGGAACAAAGTGTACTGTGCATACCGACCACAAGAGTTTGTAACACATTCTAGACCAAAAGGAGCTGAACATGAGACAACGTCGTTGGATAGAATTGCTCAGTGACTACGATTGTGACATCAAATACCACCCAGGTAAAGCCAACATAGTTGCAGATGCACTAAGCCGCAAGGGAACTGATCCTCCCATGAGAGTTCGAGCCTTAGTTATGACCATTAGCTTGGATCTACCCAAGCAGATATTAGAGGCTCAACTCCAAGCATAGAATCCTGAAAACATTGGAAAGGAAGACATAGGAGGAATGCTTAGGACTGATCGAAGCAAGGAGAAGTTAGAAGCCAGAGCAGACAAAACATTATGTTTACATGGAAGAAGTTGGTTACCATGTTACGGAGACTTGAGAAGCGTGATCATGCACGAATCTCATAAGTCTAAGTACTCCATACATCCCGGTTCTGAAAAGATGTTTCAGGACGTGAAGAAGTTGTATTGGTGGCCAAACATGAAGGCAGACATTGCCACATACGTGAAGAAATGTCCGACTTGTGCCAGAGTGAAGACTGAACATCAAAGGCCGTCAGGATTACTAGTCCAACCTAAGATACCCAAGTGGAAATGGGACAACATCACCATGGAATTCATCACCAAACTTCCTACTTCATCTCACGGTTACGATACAATTTGGGTAATCGTCGACCGACTCACAAAATTCGCTCATTTTCTACCCATAAGAGAAAATGACTCTTTGAACAAGCTAGTGAAACTATACCTAAAGGAAGTTGTGACTAGACACGGTATACCAGTCTCAATTATTTTTTATCGTGACGGTAGGTTTACGTCAAACTTTTGGAAAGCTTTTCAAAGAGCTTTAGGAACAAATTTGGATTTAAGTACCGCTTATCACCCGCAGACCGACGGCCAGAGTGAAAGAACAATCCAAAATTTAGAAGACATGCTGAGGGCATGTGTGATCGACCTTGGAAAAAGATGGGTCGAACATATACCGTTAGTTGAATTCTCCTACAACAATAGCTACCATGCCAACATCAAAGAAACACCATTTGAGGCTCTCTATGGCCGCAAGTGTAGATCACCCGTGTGCTGGTCAGAGGTAGGATAATTTCAACTCACCGGACACGAACTGATCCAAGAGACTACTAAGAAGATCACTCTCATCAGGCAGATAATTCAAGCTGCACATGACCGTCATAAGAGCTATGCAGACCGTAAACGGAAGCCTATGGAGTTTGAAGTAGGTGACCATGTTATGCTTAAGGTATTACCTTGGAATGGTGTTATACTCTTTGGAAAACGTGGAAAGCTAAACTGACGATATATAGGACCCTTCAAAGTGATTGCCTGAATTGGTGAAGTCGGTTATCGTCTAGGGTTACCTCAGCAATTGAGCCGGGTACACTCTACCTTCATGTTTCAAACCAAATGAAGTGCTATGCGGATGAGCTGTTACCAATGCCATTGGAGGGAGTTCATTTTGATGACAAACTCTAATTTATAGAATAACGCGTAGAAGTCATGGAGAGAGCAGTCAAGAAACTGAAGCGCAGCCAAATTTCGTTAGTTAAGATACGTTGGAACTCCAGCAGAGGTTTTGAGTTCACTTGGGAACGCAAAGACTCATTTAGAGCTAAGTACCCACACCTGTTCACCTCAGCATTAACGTCATCTTAAGCTTGGACAAAGCTAAAATAACGGGATAGTGCTGTAAAACCTGCAGTTTTTAGGTTTTGACTATGACATCATTGTACACGTCACCTCATGATATATATATATATATATATATATATATATATATATATATATATATATATATATTCACCTTTACATAAAATTTTGCACAATCATATGCATCATTCATGAGCATACATCAATTTTATCACTAGAGCTTTGAACATTTATCATATCTGGAACAGTTGAAACATTTGAGCAACAAGTACATTGAACAACACATTATGATTATGAATATTTAATCATAGGATCACAGGAACAACATGTATGACTACATCTTTATGAGCATACGGACATACCATATTTCATCATACCTTATGTATGGCTACATTTTATGAGCATACATTACACAAGACATCATTTTGGGACTTTTAAGTCACCTATAAACTCATGAGCATACTCATGCATCATTTTAGGAACATAAAAACCTAAAACCATCATCACGATTAATAATGTTTTATTTAATATCATATTACTATAAAATATATATACTATATATTTTCTCTACACTTTAAGTGTTACAACAATCAACCAAAAACTATTGTCACCATATAATTTTGCATCTAACAAAATTATAACATTTATTTAAGTGTCTTATACTTTTAATAAATAAAACTATACTTTGATTTATTTCAAAATATACTTTCACCAAAAACCCTAAAACCTAACCATATCGACTTGGACTCGAATCTACACTCACACTATGCTACCTAAACTCCTGGTAACTACACAAGAACACTAGATTTAAACCAAAACATACCCTAGACATGTTATCTAGCCGTATATACCATACCTAAACCTCACACTTACTTAAAAATCTTGTAAACTCATACTAGACAACTTAAACTTGTACATCACCCTCATTAAACCATACACTATGCAAACAACACTTTGTCCCTTTGACCTTGGGTATGCGACGGCTAGAAAAGGGGGGAAAGAGGCAAGTGTACAACCAAGTCATTAAACCTAGTACTATCACAAATCTTATGTAAGATACATTAAGTACTTCCTAGATTACACAAGATCTATCTATCTCTCTCTATTGTCGTGTATGCTACCCGAAACAAAACCCCTCACACACTTGGATATTTATCTAGCACTTAAGCATTCGAATCTCACTCACAACTTCCATTTTCGGATCTCAGTTACCTCACATATCACCTAGACGAAACACCACTTACACAAACATTTACTACCTAAATCTTGGTTCCAAGAGCACTTAGTGCTAGTCCACACGTGAATCTTGGTGTTCAAGGCAAGCTAAGATCATCCTAGGTCACGTTTGAAGTGTACTCGACGTATAGAATCCATATAAGTTCTAGTTTGTGACATTCATCACTATCTCCATCAAAAAAGTAAGTATCCACTCCCTATCCTAAGTTCGTTTATCATTTCCTACTTATCATGGCATGCAATACGTGTAGGATTGTTAGCCTCAAAATATTGAGTCAAACAAGAATGCTCGGTCATATGTTTATTATGTATCGAATATTAGAACATTGTAATAGGTAGTAGGTTAGTCGTGTATTACGGGCTTAACTTTAAGCTAAGGTTCATTCATAAGTAAACAAAGCCCAAAAGGAAATCCCGACCCATTAAACTATAGTCCATAAACAAGCCCACATGTGGGTGGACTATATATACCCTTCCAAGCATGTTAGGAAGGGTGTTGGTCATTTTCATATTCTCTCTCTAATCTAATCCTCCAAAAGTTCCAACCATTCTCTCTACTTTCTCTCTCTAGAATTCATCTATCTTCTACCTTTCTTTCTTGTTTAATCATCACGTAATCTATGGGACAACAATTGATATCAATCGCCATGGGGTAGTATTGTGATTCGTTGTTGATATTATACTTGGTTCGTGTGATTTACTCCTAAAATCATCTCGGATTCAAGTTTTTCTTGTGCTTTCCGTGCTCTATATCTTGATTTACATCTCCTACATAGTTGTGGTAGGGATTTGGTTGCTTTTGGTTGGTTAAAATCACGGATTTATTGTCAAAAATCTTACTTTTTTACCTAAAGTTTCAGAATAGTACAACCATTCCGACAGAATTCCATCGGAAAAGGGTTTAATATTCCGATAGTTATTCCGATAGATTGCCATCGGAAAAGGGTTTTAATATTCCGACCATTATTCCGATTGTGTATTCTGATAATTTATTCCAACAGTGCTTCCGACAGGGATTCCGACAGCTCTTATTCCGACAGTGACTCCGACAGTGATTCCGATAGCTCATATTCCGATACTACATTCCGACAGACATTCCGATACTACATTCCGACAGTATTTCGATACTACATTCCGATGGACATTTCAATAGCACATTCCGATGATATTTTTAGCTAAATTTTGTTCGAGTACTTTTTAGACTTAGCCACTATCTAGACTAGTTTCAAAATATCGTTTACACGAAGATTAAAAAAAAGAAAAAAGAGTTAAAATTTTTCCGTCAAGTAAATTCAAATTTTTTCCATACTAGTTTTAGGACATTTCTAGCTCGATTTCAAAATTTGGCGATTACAAAATTTTTTGGTCTACCGTTTTGTCTGACTAAGGAATTTATTGTCGGGCTGAAGAAAAATTGCAATTTTCGGAATTTAAAACAAAACAACAATCACAACACATCTACTTAAGATCCATATTCACTTCATCAATTTCAGAGAATATTGAGATGGACTCTACTGCCGAATATCGTGTGACGAACAACAACATAATGGTGGCGGGTAACAAAGACAGACCACCAATGCTTTTGTCGGGTCGATATGATCAATGGCAACCCCGTTTTCTACGTTAACTTGACACAAAACCTAACGGTGATTCTTTAAGGCAATGTATCTTTTATGGAACCTATAAACTCTCAAGGCTTCAAGTTCCTGGAGTACCAGCCCCAGACACAACTGAAGAACAACTTGAATATGAACGTGATGAAAATAGAAACAACCTCACACCAGAGAACCGTGCTTGGTTTGATGCAGAAAAGGAAGCAATCTACTTAATTCTCAGTGGTATTGGAGATGATATTTATTCCACGGTTGATGCTTGTTCTACTGCTAAAGAAATATGGACGGCTATTGAAAGATTGCAACAAGGTGAATCACTTAACAAACAAGACATGAAAACTAAGATGTTTTGGGACTTTGGCAAGTTTACATCAAAGGATGGGGAATCAATTGATTCTTATTACTCCCGATTCTACAAAATGATGAATGACATGAGCCGAAACGACTTGCAAGTTTCCACCATGCAAGTCAATATCCAATTTCTACAACAACTTCAATCAGAGTGGACACGGTTTCTTACCTTGGTGAAACAACAAAAAAAGTTAGATGAAGTTTCATATCACACGCTCTTTGATGTTTTGAAACAATTTCAAAATGAAGCAAATGAACTTCGAGTTGAACGTGCTGCAAAGGTTTCAAATCCACTTGCTTTGGTGTCTACAACTCAACATTACCCAGATTATTGTTCTCGTGTTCCAAATACCTACTCCACTCAATCATCATCACCACGATCATCCACTGTCTCTAAGTCACATGCTCCAACAAGATCCCGAGGCAAAGAAGTTGCAAGAGCACCATCACCCACACATGACATATCCTCCGAAGAAGACAGTGATGAAGAACTTGCTCAAAAGGATAGGGAATTCAAGCAACAAATGGATTTTATTATGAAACAATACTGGAAAATCTTCAAACCTACCAACAACAACCTCAGAACATCATCTAACACGAGGAACAACTATGCTCAAAGTCCACCAAGGTATGACACACAAAGACGTGCTGAGAGTCCTCCAAAGTATGATCAACAACCCGCAAAGTATAATAATCAGAGGGTTGCTACTGTTGTTGGAAATAGGGAAACTGTTGGTACTCAAGCTGTGCAACTAACTGGGATTCAGTGTTTTAACTGCCGAGGTTATGGGCATTTGGCTAGAGAATGCAGGCAGCCAAAGAGGGTAAAAGATTATGGTTATCATAAGGAAAAGATGTTGCTATGCAAGAAAATGGAAGTTGGGATCAAGTTATCAGCTGAGGAAGGAGAAATGCTTGACGACACAGATGACGAACTCTCTAACCAAGAACTCGAGGCACATTATTCATACATGGCAAAGATTCATGAGGTCCTTAACGTCACTCAAGATGACAATGGTCCTATCATTGATACTGAGCCAATTGATAAGGTACAACATGATGATGAATATAATGTGTTTGGTGATACACATGAGCATAGTGATCTACCAACAACAACTACTGACACGTGTATGATGGAAACGGTTGATAGCAATACCACACCCGATTCATCAGACATGTGCAATAATGAGTTTGAGGATGATCAACATGCAAATGAGTATGATGACGAGGAGCGTGTCGCGCTTGCTAATTTAATTGCTAGTTTACAAAAAGATGTCAATGAAAATAGAAAGAGTCAAAAGCAATTAAAGAAGGCAACCACAACGCTCACTCAAAACTTTGAAGAAAGCAAAGCCGCTCTTATAAAATCTAGTGAGACTATTGATAGTTATAGGGTTGAGCTTCTTCAAACGACCAAAGAGCTTGAGGGGTACAAAAGTTGTGTTCTCAACGTTAAAAAGGACGATTTTGAAAATAAATACAACGAAGCTCTTGCTTTGTTAACAAAAGAAAAATGTCAATTTAATGTCTTATTAAGTGATGAACGTCAAAAAACGTACCTTGCCACAACAAAAGTTAATGAACTTGAACAGAGGCTCTGTATGAATACCATCGATTCTACTAAAATTCTTGACAAAAAGAAACAAGAGGTTGAAAATTAAAACAAGATTTCAAAAATAGACATGGCAAAGATACTGAAAAAGTAAAGGATCTCGAAGAACAAGTCGATTTTTTGAAAAAAGTTGTTTATAAAACGCATGACTCTATTCAAACCGTTAGAATGATAGCACCTCAGTCGTTTTTCAAAGGTCAACCTAGTTTTGCAAGCCCCAAGTACCTCGAACAAGCTCAAGCTGCTAACCCTCACTTATATCTTGATGAGCCCGAATGGACTGATCATGATTGTCCAGTAGCTAGCCTCGATAGTGAAGAGACGTCCCTTTGGGATGAGGAGAGTAGATCACCGGTCAACAAAGACTTTGTGACACCATATAATTATGCTTATGAAAACAATCTTTATGGTCTTTTCACTCAACAAAAACAGAAGTCTCGTGAGGAATTATTTTTAGAATGCAAACAAAGACGAATTCAATGGAAGAAAGTTTTTTCCACTAAGAGGAAAACGAATGTTTATAAATATATTAACTATTTGCCTCTTGATGCTTCTAAAAGCAAAAGTAGAAAAACACTTGGTTTTCTTAAACAATATATTGATAATGTTCAATCAATTGTTGAAAGCTATTGGGAAAAATTCAAAAAGATAAGTGGAAAACAAAGATTTCTCACGACATAACTGTGCTTGTGAAACAACTTTTAATACCAAATACGAAGATAATAAAAGAACATGTTCTTGAGTTTGAAAACTTGATTCATTCTGAAATGTTTGATGATTTGAAATATGTTGAGTCTCTTGAAAAAGAAATTGATTAACTTCAAAATAACAAATCAGATTTTTCAAACGAATATGATCTACTCTTAGAAGAATGTCTCTCCAAAGATATTTTGTGTGTTACTCTTCAATCTTGTGCTGATATCGATGAATATTCTGATGTTGCATGTAAATATCTTGATAAGATCAAAGAATGTGAGCGTCTTGAACTCGAGCTTTCAAAACATAAAGAAAATGTTGATAAAAAGGCTTTTGAGTTACTTCAACACAAAACTGATTTCCTTTAAAAACATTGTCATTCTCTTGAACTTGCTTTGCAAAAAGACATAGGAAGTTTTCTACATGATAATAAATTGCAAGAAAAACTTTCCCAAATGTGTCGAAAAATGAATGAAAAGAGTTTGGAAATTAAAGAGTTGAAAGCTCAGTTACAAGACAGGGAAATAGCGATAGCAGAGTTGAAGAAACTCGTTGCTAAGATGGGTGGGAAAATTGTGGAGATAGTGTTAAGAAACCTATTGTGAGACAACCCAATGCACACAAAGTGACTAGACCCTCTGTCTTGGGAAAACCATCTGTTTTCTCTAATTCTGCATTTGCAAAACCTGGGATTGCCCCGAAGACGGATGGGAAGGATAGGTTACCACAAAACACTCCCAAAATACATATTCGATCACAAAGCATTAAGAACACAAATGCGGTTAAACCAGGGATGTATAGATTAGCCACTAAACCCACACACAAAAAAGAAATTCAATCACCTCAGACTTCTAGAAACGCTAATAGACGTGTGTCTTTTACTACAGGAGTAGTCCCTACTGATAGTGTTAGGCGGCCTCCGCTTAAGAGCACTCACATGAATGAAAAGGTTTGGAAAAACAAAAGTCAATGGAAGATGAAGACAGTAGAAGACCACCCTAGGATTTTCAATGTTTCTAAGAATAAAACGTCTGTAATCGCGTGTAATGACGATTTGAATGATTCGACTTTGAATGCTATGAAATGTGGAAAGTGTGCTAATGCTAATCATGCTATGTGTGTTTCGAATAATTTCAAAGGCGTAGATACTAGAACTAAGAAGAAAACTGCGATGCCTATTAGTGCTAAAAACCCAAACGCAAAGTAAACCATTCTGGTGCAACCCCCCTTGAGAAAAGTATTGCATCAGACTCCACCACTAAGAACCCTAGATGCAAAATTAGGGAATTATATGAGTCTGCTAGCAAGTCTTGGAAATTATGGTTTGCTAATCAATGTCCTCCAGGATATAAATGGATGCCTAAGGTTAGGACAAAAAATGTGAGTACATGCGTTAGTGTGCCTCTAAGTGATGAAACTAGGGAAACTAATGAATCGGAAATCACAACTAACATGGAATCCAATTTAGCAAATGCTCCATCGTGTTCTAATTCTTCTGCAGGTGATCGAAATAATTCTCTTCATACTGGACTCTAGATGTACGAAGCACATTACGGTGAATCTCAAGCTTCTAATTAACTTCATGGAGAAGTTCCTGGGTACGGTCCGATTCGGAAATGATCAATTTGCACCGATCCTAGGATATGGAGATTTGGTTCAGGGGAATATCACTATCAAAAGGGTTTACTATGTCGAAGGGCTCAATCATAATCTTTTCTTGGTTGGTCAATTATGTGATTCGAACTTGGTTTAGGGGAATATCACTATCAAAAGGATATGGAGACTTGGTTCAGGGGAATATCCCGAACCACAACGACAAAAGACTTCTGTGCACAACCGCACGGAACTCGGGACTCAAGACCACAGCCATGAACCGTCAAGTTCAAAGCTAGTTCCTGAACATGTTCCTAGAGCAGATATGACAATGTACATGACACTTGAAGAGTTGGAAATGTTATATGGACCAATGTTTGATGAATATTTCACGGGGGAGAAACATGTTGTATCAAAGTCTTCCTCTGTCACTCATGATAAGAATGATGATACCGATCATCGTCAATAAAAGGATACAACATCATCTACTTCAACACTGGTTGCTGTAGATTTACCTCCTCAGAATATCACTTCAACAATCGATCCTACAACATCCACAACTACTGTCATTGCTCCAGAGAACACAAATCAAGCAGACGAAGCATTATCTAACGATGACGATTTTCACAACCCATTCGGTACACCGGTACACGAAACTAGAGAGTCTTCTACTCGCCATGTTGATCCGTCAAATATGCATACGTTCTACCAACGACATCCTTCAACACATTATTGGACCCGAGATCACCCGTTGGTTCAAGTAATTGGAAACCCTTCACAGCCTATTCGTACAAGACGACAACTTGAAACCGATGGCGATGTTTGTATGTTCGCACTCTCCGTGAGTACAGCTGAACCGAAAAACATCAAAGAAGCCATGGCTGATCATGCTTGGGTTTAATCGATGACGGATGAACTTAAACACTTTGAAAGACTTAAAGTCTGGGAACTTGTTGACAGACCATACGATGTGATTCCTTTAAATCTTCGTTGGATCTGGAAAAACAAGATTGATGAAGAAAACACGATCATCAAGAACAAAGCTAGGCTAGTGGCTAAGGGGTATTGCCAGAAAGAGGGAATTGATTTTGATGAATCATTTGCACCAGTTGCTCGTATGGAAGCGGTCAAGATTTTCCTTGCTTATGTTGCACATAAAGGATTTACTGTCTATCAAATGGACGTAAAGACAACATTTCTTAACGGTCCTTTGAAGGAAGAAGTCTATGTCACGCAGCCGGAAGGATTTGTCAATCCTCATTATCCTAACAAGGTGTATCGTCTCTACAAAGCACTCTATGGACTCAAGCAAGCTCCAAGGGCGTGGTACGACGAGCTTTCGAAATTTCTGGTATCCAAAGGTTTCTCAAAAGGTTCCACTGATCTAACTCTGTTCACTTATAAATATGGGGATGAAATTTTTCTTGTGCAGATTTATGTTGATGACATCATTTTCGGGTCTACAAACCCAAAACTTTCAAAATTGTTTGAAAAAGTCATGCACAACAAATTTGAAATGTCTATGATGGGCGAACTAAAATTATTTCTAGGAATTCAAGTTCACCAATCCCCAAGTGGTATCTTTATAAACCAAGCTAAGTATTGTCAAGAGATAATCAAAAAGCATTGTATGACTTCATGTGACCCCGTTGGGACTCCATTATCAACCACATCGCTAGATGCTGACTTGGAGGGAAATGCCATAGATCAAACGAGATATCGTTCCATGATCGGCTCCCTCATGTACTTGACATCAAGCAGACCCGATATTTCACATGCTATGTGTTACTGTGTACACTATCAAGCACGACCCACTGAAAAGCACCTCAAGGAGGTTAAACGGATCTTTCGGTACCTTAAGAATACCATTCATATGGGACTCTGGTATCCGAGGAAACCGGTTTCTTTCTAACGGCCTATTCAGACTCTGATCATGCAGGATGTCTTGATACACCAAAAAGTACTTCTGGTGGTGCATAATTTCTAGGTCAAGATAAGCTTGTGGGATGGTCTTCCAAGAAGCAGGATTGCACGTCACTTTCATCAGTCGAAGCGAAGTATGTGTCTCTATCTGTGTGTTGTGCTCAAGTTCTTTGGATGAGAACACAACTCACGATTATGGCTTCCACATTGATAAAGTACCTATGTACCGTGACTCAAAGTCGGCAATAGCCATCTCCTGCAATCCGGTACAACATTCCCGCACGAAGCATATCGATTTCAGATACCACTTCATAAAGGAACAAGTTGAAAGTGGTATCGTTGAACTATACTTTGTTGGAACGGATTACCAATTAGCCGACTTGTTTACGAAAGCTCTGTCGAAAGATAGTTTTGAGTACCTCGTTAGGAAAATTGGTATGAGATGTTTGACTCCAGCAGACCTGGAGATTCTGGAAAAGGTGCCTGATTGATTTATCTTTCAAACATCAACCTATAAATATCTTTGAAAAAGCAAAATACAAAAATATAAAACATATAAAAACAAAACACAAAATTAAAGATCTTTCAAAATCTAAAAATATTCTTCTCGACATGTCTTCCAGTAACGATAATATGGAGGTACCTAGAAATGTCGCTCAACAACGACACGGGTGTGTACATAAAGCTCGAATGAAAGTTGTAAATATTTTTTAAAACATGTCAGTTCTATATTTTAATAAAGGAAAATGTCTATTTTGGACAATTTTTCCAACAACGGGTAGAGAAATCTATCTTGGGTTGAGCTTGTCCCAAAACATTTGTTAATGCAATAATGACTAAAAACGTTACTTGCATTTTTCGGTCTCGCTTAGTTTTGATTACGACAATATGTAAAAACAAGCATTTACGAAAACAACGAAAAACGAATTCTTGAGTTCAAGTATTTTTCATTTTACCCATTTTCACTTAAGGTATGGATAAACAAGTACTAACCTTAATCAAGTGATCAAGTGATTTAATCTTTTCTTAAAACTCACTTTTTATTAAATGTGACAAGTTTTTATTAAACTTTATTTTTAAGAAAATGTTTTATTAAATTATATATTTGAAATTTGAAAATGGCATATTCTTATTTTGTTAAGAATATCTTTTCAGGATATTTTTTATACCCAGATAAGACCTCCACAACTAAAGGACAAAAAGGAGCGGAGTCTAGTCCGGCGGTACCTTAGCGCCTAGGTGGTACCTTATCGATAAGGTATCGCGGGCTGTGATAAGGTACCGCGGGCAGATATAGCCGTTGGCTCCTTTATCCTTTAAATAGTGGACCATTCTCAGCTTTTCACCTCACCTCTTTTGCACATTTATTTCCAGATTCAAACCCCTTCTTTAATCACTCAAATCTTTGATCATTTGTTTGATTATTACTTGTTTAAGAAGTGAATCTTGTTCTTCCATCCCTTCCTCTCCAAGTGCAAAGAGAAGAACATTATCCTAGTGAAGTGTTGAGTCCATCACCAAAGATCCATTGAAGATCAATTTTTATATACTTGTAGTTGTGTCATAGTTGTGAAGATCCAAGTAGTTGTGTCTATTTGGAAGTTGTATATGTACTAAGTATAGTTGTGTAGATTGGTCCTAGCTACGATTAGGGCTCGACTTTTAGCTTAGAGTCGGAAATTGGTTAAGCGATGTGTATGGTTTTCTCCACCATAAGGAGCTTGTTGTGTAGTGAACTCTCGAGTAAGGAGTACTCGAGGAGTGGAGTAGGAATGAGGAGTGAGCTTCGTTGCCGAACCACTATAAATCCTTGGTGTTCGGTTTGATCTTTCTTTACCCTTAACTCTTTACATTCTTTATTTATTTTGCATATACATGTGTTAATATTAGATTAGCTACACTATCATTCTTTATTCTTTGTGGATATATTTTTGTTAGTATTAGTTTAGCTACACTATCATTGTTCATATTGTGCATAAGAAGATTTCACATATTTCCTCAAGCCTAAGTTTTTTGAAAAAGGATATTTGGAAACCATATTTTAACAAGTAAATTATAAGAAACTATTCGACCCCCCCTTCTAGTTTCTACAATTGGTATCAGAGAGGGTTGCTCAAGAATTTTTAAAGTATATTGTATTTTAAAACTTGAATCGATCTATGGATTCCAACAAGTACCTAGAAGGGCAATCTATGCAAAGACCACCACTTTTTGAAACCGATAGTTTTATTTATTGGAAAAATAGATTTGAAACCTTTGTAAAATCAAAAGATTTAGATCTTTGGCATGTTATTACCAATGGTGATTTTTTACCCTTTCAATTTAATGAAGTTTCTAAAACAAAATAATTAGTCACTTTTGACAAAGCTAATGATGATACTAAAAAGAAACTTTCAAAAAATAATGAGGCTAAAATGGTGATTTATAATGCTTTGCCTAAGAAAGAGTATGAAAGAATTTTTATGTGTGAAACCGCTAAAGATATTTGGAACACTCTTTTAGTAACCCACCAAGGTAATAGCCAAGTCAAAGAAAGTAAAATCGATCTTCTTGTCCAACAATATGAACAATTTGTCATCTTAGAAGATGAAACTATTGATAGTGCATTTGCTAGGTTTAACACCATTATTACTAGTCTAAAAGCACTTGATGAAGGTTTTTCTAGCAAGAACAATGTTAGGAAGTTTCTAAGGGCCTTACATCCAAAGTGGAGAGCAAAAGTCACGGCTATTGAAGAGTCGAAAGATCTCTCAACTTTATCACTCGATGAACTCATAGAAACTTGAAGGTTCATGAGATGATAATTTTTAAGGACTCGGAATTAGTAAAAACCAAGAGTGAAAGGAAATCTCTTGCACTTAAAGCCAAGAAGGCACAAAGTGACCATGATAGTTCCTCGGAAAGTGATGACGAGGAGTATGCATCGGCGGTGAGAGATTTCAAGAAGTTCTTCAAGAGACGTGGTCAACACGTTAGGCAACCAAACTATGACAAGAAACCATTGTCAAAGAATCGGTTTGTCAAGAACGAAAAAGGTGACAGGAGTTGCTTTAGATGTGGTGATCCAAATCACTTCATTGGTGATTGTCCAAAGCCCGCTCGTTATAAGAACCACACGGCATTCGTTAGTGGCGCTTGGAGCGATAGCGGTGAAGATGATGATGACAACCCCAAAGAGGAGAAATGTCTTATGGCTCACACTTCTAAAGAGGTACATTCCGAAACCGAATATTATAGCAATGATAGTTCCACTTTAGATGATATTGCATTTGAAGGCAAATATGATAGCTTACACAAACTTAGTCTTAAACTCATAGAAAAGAATAAAACCTTAAAATCAACCAAAACTAAGCTTGAAAATGAGATCAATGAACTTAGGGAGAAATTGGCTAAACTTGAGAAAAACAAAGAGGTTGACTTAGGTTGCTTAAGTTGTGAGAAACTTAGATTAGAGAATGATGATCTCAAGAGCACCTCCATTAAATTGGAAAAGTTCATGAAAGGTACTAGTGCTCTTGATGATATGTTAAACAAACAAGTTCATTCTAAGGAAAAACTTGGTCTAGGTTTTAACTCAAATGAAGCCTCAACTAGTGAACCAAAACAAGTCAGGTTTTCACAGAAAACACCTTCTGGACGCGGTTCCACATTGTATGGCGCGGTTCCTTATCACTATGGAACCGCGGCCATAGATAAGGTACCGCGGCCAGAAGTTGATTTTTGTGAAAATTCTGAACTTTCTGAAAAATCTAAGTTAAATGAAAAACCAAAGCATCTTACTGTTAATAAGGTTCAATTACCCATACTTGACGACAATGCTATTAGTAAGTTCTATAAGCCGTTAAGTAAACCTCTCATGGGAAATAGAAGTTTATCTAGACTATCTTCTACTCCACCTAGAGTACGGAATGAGTCTAAGCCTAGAAGTAGAACAACAACGTCTACAAGAGATAATCAAAACAACTAACGACCTAGAAGTAAAACTCCAACACCTAGAAAGAATAATAATAACTCTAAACCTAGATCAAACACACCTAGGAGAAGTAAGGAACAACAAAATGGTTACATGAATTACTACCCTCCTCCATTTTGTTCTCCATGGGGAATCCCCACCTCATTCATACATCCCAACCAAATTCAAGGGATGTTTGGAACTAACAATTTTGGACCCATGAGATATTGGGGACCAAATGTTTGATCTTGTGTATTGTTACCTAGATATGCTTGGGAATTGATTTGGAGCCCGATGAGTGGATTAAGGATAGTGGATGTTCTAAACACATGACGGGTAATCGAAGTTTGTTCTCGCATTACAAAGCATATGATGGAGGTAACGTCACATTCACTAGTAGTCTACGTGGTAATATCATTGGCAAAGGTACAGTTTCTCTTGACTCCATGACCATTGAAAATGTTAAGCACGTAGATAACTTAGGTTTTAACCTTTTAAGTATAGGTCAAATTTGTGATAATAAGTGTAAGGTCATCTTTTCGGAACATGACAGTGAAATCGTAAAAGATGGAAAAGTCATTGGAAAAGGTGTTAGAAAGCATGGGCTCTATGTCATGAAGGTTAATAAGAAGTAAAAAGACAACATATGTCTTGCGACTATAGATGATATAGTTCTACTCTTTGGTATAGGAGATTACGTCACGCTAATATGCGTTTAATTCAATTTTTAGTCTCTAAGGAGTTGGTAAGACACCTCCCCAAGATTAAGTTCGATAGTCACTTTTGTGATGCTTGCAAAATTGGAAAGCAAGTTCACTCAAGTCACAAAGCCAAGAATTTGGTTTTGACCTCTCGGTGCTTAGAGCTCCTACATATGGATCTCTTTGGACCTTCCGCCATACGGAGTTATGGAGGTAACCTTTATACCCTAGTTATAGTTGATGACTATTCTAGATTCACTTGGACTAGATTTTTGGCATCTAAGAATGAAGCTTTCGATCACTTCGAAATCTTTAGTCGAAGAATTCAAAATCAACTAGGATGTTCAATTGTTTCAATTAGGACGGATCATGGTAGGGAATTTGATAATGAAGTGCAATTTGGTGCCTTTTGTGAAGCTCATGGTATTACCCATAACTTCTCGGCTCCTCGCACTCCACAATCAAATGGGGTAGTTGAAAGGAAGAATAGGACTCTCCAAGAGATGAGTAGGACGATGTTAAACGAGCAATCTTTGCCTCAAAAGTTTTGGTGCAATACCGTGGATACATCGACTTATATTCTCAACCGAATTCTTATTCGACCTTTCCTAGGAAAGACCCCCTATGAGATTCTTAAAGGTAAGAAACCCTCATTAGAATACTTTAGGGTGTTTGGAAGCAAGTGCTTTATCCTCAACACCAAAGACTACCTTACCAAGTTTGACCCAAAGTCTTACGAAGGTATCCTTTTAGGTTATTCCCAAACTAGTAAGGCCTACATAGTCCTAAATAGAACCTCAGGGGTTATTGAAGAATCACTCAACGTAACCTTTGATGAAACCCCTCCTTCACCCAAGACACCACCATTGGTTGATGATGACTTAGATGAATTAGAAGTAGTTAAAGCCAAAGAGGTTAGAAAAATAGGAGTTGAAGACCTTAGTGTTGAAAAGGAAGTAAACATTAAGGAGTCTAGGGATCATACTCTCAATAATGTCATTGGTGACTTAAATCAAAGGACCCTAAGATCTTAAGTCCAAAACCAAAGCAACTTCTTTTGTTTTGTCTCCTTGATTGAACCTAAGAATGTTAAAGAAGCTTTGACGGATGAGAGTTGGGTCATTGCGATGCAAGAAGAATTGAATCAATTCGTTGCCAATGATGTTCGGGAACTTGTTCCTCCACCTAGAAGTTCTACCATTATAGGAACCAAATGGGTATTTAGGAATAAGCTAGATGAGAATGGTGTTGTGTCTCGTAACAAGGCTAGACTTGTAGCTCAAGGCTATAATCAACAAGAAGGGATTGATTATGACAAAGACATATGCACCTGTAGCTAGATTAGAATCAATTAGAATCCTTTTAGCCTACGCTTGTGCCTTAGATATTAAGCTTCAACAAATGGATGTAAAGAGTGCATTTCTTAACGGTTTGATCAATGAGGAGGTATATGTGGCTCAACCTCCCGGCTTCATTGATTTTGAGAAACCGGACCATGTTTACAAGCTTAAGAAAGCACTTTATGGACTCAAACAAGCACCCAAAACTTGGTATGATAGACTTAAAGTGTTTCTTGTTAAACATGAGTATACCATGGGTATGGTAGACAATACACTCTTTACAAAGAAGAAAGATCCTCACCTCATAATCGTACAAATATATGTTGATGACATTATATTTGGCTCAACTTGTCAAGAATTGTGTGATGACTTTGCCAAAATCATGCATGATGAGTTTGAAATGAGTATGATGGGAGAACTTAACTTCTTTTTAGGACTCCAAATTAAACAAATGGACGATGGTATTTTCTTTAGTCAATCTAAGTACGCTAAAGAAATGCTAAAGAAATTTGGATTAGAAGAATCTAGACCAATGAAGACCCCTATGGCCTCGGATACTAAACTCGTCGTAGATGATGATTGTGAGTCGGTAGACAACACCAAATATAGAGGTATGATTGGTAGTTTGTTGTACCTAACGGCAAGTCGACCGGATATCATGTTTAGTGTTTGCCTTTGTGCTCGCTTCCAAGAGGATCCCAAAACCTCTCACCTTGAAGCGGTTAAGCGTATCTTCCGATACATTAAAGGCACTATACATTTAGGATTATGGT
This sequence comes from Glebionis coronaria, assembly GCA_025667525.1. Classification (NCBI taxonomy): domain Eukaryota; kingdom Viridiplantae; phylum Streptophyta; class Magnoliopsida; order Asterales; family Asteraceae; genus Glebionis; species Glebionis coronaria. Next base: position 104,574 of record JANFOE010002189.1, read on the forward strand.
ATCCTAAAGGGACCGGCGTAGAAACCATTGTCTACGCGGACTCGGATCATGCGGGAGACTATGTGGACCGGAAAAGCACTAGTGGAGTTTGTACCTTCATGGGTTGTTGTTTAACTTCTTGGTTCTCCAAGAAACAAACCGCTCTTGCGATATCTACCACAGAAGCCGAGTATGTGAGTGCCGGTAAAGCATGCCAACAAGCTCTATGGATGAAGCAAGCGCTTGTTGATTACGGGGTTTCTCTTGATGATGCTCCCATCATGTGCGATAATAAAGGCGCTATAGACCTAAGCAAGAATCCCGTGCAACATTCGCGAACCAAACACATAGAAATTAGACACCATTTCCTTAGGGATAATGTTCAAAAGAGGAACATTACTATCGAAAAGGTGCCCTCCGAGGACAACTTAGCCGATATCTTCACTAAGCCACTTAAGAGGGAACCTTTTAATTACTTGCGTCTAGGTCTAGGATTAATGGAACATCTTCCTTAAATTCTTTTCTTCTTGTGTGTTTTCTCTTACCACCTTGAGTCCTTGAGTCTTTTAAGATTCTTTTGAAAAATCTTCTCATCTCCTTTTCAAAACTTTCAAAGTCTCTTTCGAAAATGGTTGAGAAACTCGTTTGACATTGTTAATTCAATCTAAAAAAGAATTTTCATAGATTCTCGCTATTAATATAGAGCTTACATAATTCATATGTATGATTCACTCAAACATAGCAAGAACAAGATTGAATCATGGAGGATCATTGTGTCATGACTTAAGGTCTTGTCTTACACACCTCCTACATTGATTTTTTTTAATCCATGTATTTTGGTCAAATCTCCATTTGGTAAGTTTGCATATATTTTCTTTGTCTATCTTTGCTTTTAAGCACATTCCTATGATAAGTTACACTAGAAAAATAAGATTTGCTGAAAAATCTTTCTCTAAACACCAAACCCTGCTTCTGCAGGCGGTTCCATAAGTGAGCCGCGGTACCTTATTGATAAGGTACCGCCACCATAGATAAGGAACCGCCTACAGTGGCCTTCCTTTTCGGGTTTTTGTCTGAAACTCCAGATTTGCTCCAACCTTTTTGAGAATCTTTGTTTCAAACCCTTTGACCACCCCAAAAATACCCTAAGCCTTCCCTATTTAAACCATAAGCATTTTGCATTACTTCACATCCAAAATGTCTTATTCTCCCAATGAAAGCCTTGAATCTCCTCCATTTTCTCTAATTGCTTTCAATCCAAACCCACCCAAGAAAACTCTTAATCACATTTCTCCTACCAAGAATGTTGATTGTAGAACTTCCTTTCTTCCACCACCACCCTTTAGTGTTCTTCCTCCTTCTCATGATAATGTCATGCACCATGGAACATATTGTCATTGTTGTCAATATCAACATCTTGCTATGGCACACATCTATGAGGAGTTGAGCTACATTAAGAGTCTCTTAATCAAGCCTCCTCTTCATTATAATTATGAGATCTCCAACAAGCCACCACCACCACCCTCTGCTATTACCTTGTCTTTCATATAAGCATTGATTGCTTATCCTCAAGACACCAAATTCAAGCAAATCTTAGAATTCTAGAATAACTAGGATTAGATTTATGCTTTTGGATTGTTTCTTTTTTTTTCATACTTCTTTGTATGATGTTTCTTTAGTAACCTATCTTGGATCTTTGTCTTTGTGTTTTCTTCTCTTTTAATTTTTTTGTGACCTATTGCTATATATTGTTGGTTGTTTCTTTTGTTCAACTAACCCTTCTATGTAGCTTGTCACCATATCTCGATTCCCCGGTGCCCCAAGCTAGGGGGAGTAAGCACCAAGGGGGAGTCTTTGCAAAGTCCGTTTCTTCAACACCGGCTTACGCAACCTTTTTGCTTCGACAAAGGGGGAGAAATAAATAAACTCGTCTTCGAAAATCTTGTTTTTGTGTGATTGAGTTTATGTATTGTCGGAATCAAAAAGGGGGAGATTGTTAATGCAATAATGACTAAAAACGTTACTTGCATTTTTCGGTCTCGCTTAGTTTTGATTACGACAATATGTAAAAACAAGCATTTACGAAAACAACGAAAAACGAATTCTTGAGTTCAAGTATTTTTTATTTTACCCATTTTCACTTAAGGTATGGATAAACAAGTACTAACCTTAATCAAGTGATCAAGTGATTTAATCTTTTCTTAAAACTCACTTTTTATTAAATGTGACAAGTTTTTATTAAACTTTATTTTTAAGAAAATGTTTTATTAAATTAATTATTTGAAATTTGAAAATGGCATATTCTTATTCTGTTAAGAATATCCTTTCAGGATAATTTTTATACCCAGATAAGACCTCCACCACTAAAGGACAAAAAGGAGCGGAGTCTAGTCCGGCGGTACCTTAGCGCCTAGGCGGTACCTTATCGATAAGGTACCGCGGGCTGTGATAAGGTACCGCGGGCAGATATAGCCGTTGGCTCCTTTATCCTTTAAATAGTGGACCATTCTCAGCTTTTCACCTCACCTCTTTTGCACATTTATTTCCAGATTCAAACCCCTTCTTTAATCACTCAAATCTTTGATCATTTGTTTGATTATTACTTGTTTAAGAAGTGAATCTTGTTCTTCCATCCCTTCCTCTCCAAGTGCAAAGAGAAGAACACTATCCTAGTGAAGTGTTGAGTCCATCACCAAAGATCCATTGAAGATCAATTTTTATATACTTGTAGTTGTGTCATAGTTGTGAAGATCCAAGTAGTTGTGTCTATTTGGAAGTTGTGTATGTACTAAGTATAGTTGTGTAGATTGGTCCTAGCTACGATTAGGGCTCGACTTTTAGCTTAGAGTCGGAAATTGGTTAAGCGACGTGTACGGTTTTCTCCACCATAAGGAGCTTGTTGTGTAGTGAACTCTCGAGTAAGGAGTACTCGAGGAGTGGAGTAGGAACGAGGAGTGAGCTTCGTTGCCGAACCACTATAAATCCTTGGTGTTCGGTTTGATCTTTCTTTACCCTTAACTCTTTACATTCTTTATTCTTTTTGCATATACATGTGTTAATATTAGATTAGCTACACTATCATTCTTTATTCTTTGTGGATATATTTTTGTTAGTATTAGTTTAGCTACACTATCATTGTTCATATTGTGCATAAGAAGATTTCACATATTTCCTCAAGCCTAAGTTTTTTGAAAAAGGATATTTGGAAACCATATTTTAACAAGTAAATTATAAGAAACTATTCAACCCCCTTTCTAGTTTCTACAACATTCAAAGTTTTGAGGTCAACACAATGGCGTGTAATCACTTTCAGATTGCAACCCGGATCTATATTCACGGGGGAGTGTACGATTTCGTGCCCTTACCCTCAGCAAAAGAAGAGAAATCTTCTTACACTTGAGTGGATTTGTCAAGACATTCAAAGTTTATGAACTCAAGTTTATGCTTTAAAAAAACCTCTTCGCCAAAAAGAAATAGGATTTTTCAAAAAGTGTTAAACACAATTTTTTCAAGAATTCTTCAATGATAATTCAAAATCTTTCAAAAATTGTGTGTTCAACAACTCCCATCCTCAAAAAGCGAAATATGGATCACATCCTCACAATGACAATTCAAGTGGATCAATTTTTGAGGGGGGGCATTTCAACTTCATGCAAAAGATTAACACATCTTTCTCCCGAAGATTTTCAAGACTATTTTTCAAAATATATTTTAATCAAATTTGGTATCTCTAATATCAAAAGATTTTATATATTAGAGATAAGGGAGAAAATGTGATTAAAATGTCATCAAGACTCAAGCACTTTAACTCTTACCTACATGTGCGAAACACTTTCGATTATCGATGCACATGTGAAGGGGGAGCATTTCTAAAACGACAAAACTATCCTTGGTGTTAAATGTTTTTCAAACACCTTGTTAGACATTTGAAGTGGTTTTTCATGGTTACGATCAAATACCCACAACATCTTTAATTCACGACGTTATTGGTGTCAAAAGGGTGGTAAGGTTTAAGTCCTATGATCCAACCAGAACCAGAGGGATATTCCCACGGACAATCCAATAGATTATTAGAAGTCCTTAGGAAATATGGAGTAGAATGTGAACGTAGCTGAATGCCGACTAAGTAGTGATGCAAGCATTGGAACAATCACAACAAGGTGCTAGTAATGATGTCTTGGTAAGCATTGGAGGGGTTGAAGAATGAAAAAGAAATGTAAGGATAAAAGGTGTAATCAAAGAAGCCCTCCATACAACTTAGGCAGAAACCGGGTCAACATATCATGAAGACAACTCATCATGGACCCAGTGATGTAATGCACAACCCCTCCCTAGCTACTCAGGCTTCTCTCAAAAGAAGTTTGTTTTATTGTCATGGAGATCAACATGACTTCTATTGACTTTCTCACTCCGAGATAGTTGATATTGAATAGGTGGCATCTGCTCCAGCCTCCGACCACTAAAAGTGCACAAATCGAGTCTAGAGCCTAGAGATCAACCAAATCTCATTAGGATACACGAAATGACGATAAAGAGAGTCCTACCCCATATCCTTGTGATATTGCTAGAACATTTAGAGTAATACTACTTAGTATTCACAATGATGAGTGGAAATCCTTCCAGTGTTAACATCAAACAGCACTGCGGTAGGTCATATGTAAGTTTCTTTATGAATTAAACATATGTAGAACTGAAAAGCAACAATGGTTTGATTCGAATTGATTCAAACTCGTTTCAGGTTTCTACACAATATCTTAATGGTCTTGCCAGAACATTCAGAGTGATATTCATTAATATTCACAGTGACGAATGGAAATCCTTCTAGCGTCAACATCAAACAGCGCTACGGTAGGTGACTTGTGAGATTCTTATGAATCAAGCTTGTGTCAACTGGAAAGCAACAATGGTAAGATTCTTTATGAATCACACTTGTTCCAGGAATTTGAATTGACGACTTTAATCAAGCGGATATTTATCCAATTGATTCACTCTTTATGTTCGCAGTCTTGCTTTGAGACGGTCGAGTAAAGAGAACGTCTAGTACAGCCGTGAAACCCTATCAAGGAGATTCTTAACTGAATCTACCTATCACAGGTACGATATTTAATATCGTATAACGTTCTTCACCAACCGGAGGTAAAACGCTACCGATTTAGGACGAATGTCAAAGCCATTCAATTCGTGTGCCATGTTTTGTCTCGAGAAGGTGGCGTCACGGTGTACTCAGCAAAGTCAAAGATTCAAAAACACATACTCATGCCTAAAGACATATTCAACAATTAAAAGTGTGAGTATGTGGATGAAGACACAAGATTGCAAGATGGCAAAGACAAGTCAAGGATGATTTGAAGATCTCAAGATCAAAAGACAAAATCGAAAGACAACGACAAAGGCTCAAAGATCACAGCATGAAGGAAAAAAAACTACTATTACACGTTCAAGACTCATTTATGGCGAGACTAGTAATCTCTACAAATCTCCAAATGACAAAGGGTAATGACCTCTCATAAAGGGTAATGACCTCTCATTGGGGGAGATTGTTAGCCTCAAAATATTGAGTCAAACAAGAATGCTCGGTCATATGTTTATTATGTATCGTATATTAGAACGTTGTAATAAGTAGTAGGTTAGTCGTGTATTACGGGCTTAACTTTAAGCTAAGGTTCATTCATAAGTAACCAAAGCCCAAAAGGAAAGCCCGACCCATTAAACTATAGTCCATAAACAAGGTGGACTATATATAACCTTCCTAGCATGTTAGGAAGGGTGTTGGTCATTTTCATATTCTCTCTCTAATCTAATCCTCCAAAAGTTCCAACCATTCTCTCTACTTTCTCTCACTACTTTCTCTCTCTAAAATTCATCTATCTTTACCTTTCTTTCTTGTTTAATCATCACGTAATCTATAGGACAACAAGGATCTATGGAATCACGATTAGGTTTACAAGCATACGTAAAACATGCCATAACACGACCCACAAACGTATAGAAACCCACGACTTATTATACTTCGTGGGTAAACATACCTTAAAAACCCTAGATCTATGGAAGAACTAGTTGGAAACGTTGCTTATGATCCCTAGGTAAGCTATAGCTAACAAGTAAATGATATACACATAGAAACAAACCCAAAAGTCTTGGCTTATTGATGAACCAGGTACCAAACCCTTGCTTATTAAGCCTTTAGCTTAAACTTATGCTTAGGAGTAGATAATAATCATAAATAAGCTAGATAAGCTCACTTAAATAAGCCCTAAGTTATAAGCCGTGAACCATATAAGTCATAAGCTGTGAACCATATAAGCCATAAGCCCATTAAGCTTTTAACTATATATGCCCATAAGCCCATTAAGCTTTTAAATATATAATCCGAATAGTAAATAAGCCAATAAGCCCAAGTAATAAGTTTGGATAAATTAGGTTTCTTAATAAACACTTACTAGTGTTTAACAAGCCCAAATTATGAGCCCGTTAAGCCCAAGAACCCAAACCGGACCCTTAATGCGCCAACCGAGCCCATTTAACACTAAACACACTATTAAGAGAATTTTTGTTCCATTATTGCCAAAGTGTGACAGTATTGGTCAAAAACATAACTTTAGAAAACATATATAATGTTTTCAAAACTTTTGAAAAGGTTAAAGGACCAAAATTGCCAATTTGGAAAGTATAGGGTGGCTTTTGTTTATTATCGAGCCTTAAAACAACCATAAGGACCAATTGTGACAATTTCTAAACTTAAAACAAGCCCTAACTATATTTTATAATTAATTCGAGACTTGGAGGACTTGTTTTGCCATATTACTAAACTTAACCGAGCCTTAGGGACTCGGTTTGTAATTACCCGAATGTTATAAACCCTAGGGGTCACTTTTGCCACATTTCGAAAGTAATATGAGCCCTAGGGGTGTTCTTGAAAATAAATATAACGAATAGGACTAACGAAGTAATACATATAACGAACAAAAACCTAGGGGTTATTTTGGAAGTTATTATTTTACAAGGACTAATGTATAAATTTAATTTAATTAAAACATTAATAAAATAGTTTTAGTAATAAATTAAATTAAGTTATATTTTCATTAATTAAATTAAATAAACTATTAGAGTTATTAACGATATTTTATAAACGAACGAACTATATTAGTGTATTCGTAACCCTAAGAAAATTTGGTGAAACATATTATTTTCTTACGATCAATTAATTAAATAAAAAATCTATTTATTTAATTTATTTAACTTTTGTTGTACAAACATTTAAATATATTTTTAGAAACTAAAAATATATTATTATCGATAACTTACTATATGTTTAACATTTAAGCAATAGTAACAACTTATTAATTCGTGATCATGCATTTTCATCTGTTACATTTATCTGTGCATTTTTATTGTGCATATACTGAGTCATATAAATTACTTAGGTAATTTCACTACTTCGTGATCATACTGTTCCAGTGCATTCAGTGACATTATCCCTACATCATCACTATTGAGGTGAGTTCATGGCCTCATCTTTTACTGTTTTATAACTCGGGGGAGAAAACATACTTAATTATTATTTATGCAAACGCTAACATACAACAACTGATTACTGCCTATTTTTTGCCCCATTATTCCCGTAGACTGTAATAGTTAATAGTGTAGCGCGAAATGTTATCGATAGATCTATCTGGGCATTGACAACACCCGGGTTGCGTGACTTGCTATCACGAAACGCTTAGGCCAAGCAACAAGTTTATTTGATTGACGGAGTGAGGGTATCTCATCAGGATGACCTATTTAGGCACCTTAGTATCATGTCTAGCATCTATTACAGGGAAATAGGAACTACTATAGTATGTGGCTTTATGCGCTGCTATCCCCGTGGTGTTTTGCATAACAATAATTTTACTTTATATTAAACCTGTGAATTCACCAACCTAGTGTTGACCCCCACATTTTACTTTCTCTGTTTTCTCAGGAAAGTAAGCAGGGACTTACATTGGATTTCAGCATCATAGGAAGCATCATGTTTACCATCGGGCTAGGATTTTCTACAAATAATGTTTTCAAGACAATTCTTTAATTTGCATAAGTAAAGTCATGTAATATGTTTTAATGTCATTTTATGATCATTGCTCTATATACTGTGTGCTATGATCCACCATCAAAAGTAACACCTCAAACGTACCTTTCCGCTGCATTTGATCATTTGGGGGTGTTACACATTATTAGTGTTAGAACCATCAAAACCATAATTGACCAATCAGAATTTAGTTTTGTAATTTTTCTTTAATTTATTAAATTAAAATCTATAAGGGAATAAATGTAAAATTGATTTCTTTACAAATTTTTTTAATTTTTTATTGTTGATAATTAAAAAACTTTTTTATTTGCTTATTTTTTGGAATTAATTTTTTTTCTTTTTTTTCTTTATTCAGTATGCATATTTTCTAAAAAATAACCAGTGCATGCATGTTTTTTTTATAAGAATGTAAATCTACATTTTTTTAGAATGCTTAAATTTTTTACATGTTTTACTTCAGATGTTATTTACGTAGAGTTTTGTTGTGAACATTTCTTTAATATTCAAAAATTAAGACTAAACACATAACGATTAGACATAAAAAAATGCTATAATGTACGATACAAATAAATAATACATTTTATTGATTAGACATTTATGCACTAATAATATTTAACACAAATGGATTTTTCGGTTTCGTATATGTACATGCATTTCTCTTTATTAGCCACTCATAATCCTTGTACGTGCATTCGTGTTTCAGAATAAGCACTTGTGACTCATTCTCCGCGTGTCTTTACATCTCTATCATTATATTCTCTTTAAAATTGCAATTTGTGAAAGACACATGTGCCCGGTTATATTGGTCTTTGGGTTCATCTTTATCCATCATGTTAAACACCTGAAACTACAATAACTGTTATTTTATCATAAACAACTAGCAAACTTATACTACGTATGAGCAATATAAACATACACGTCCAATTCAATCTAAACATACATGTTAAACTTAAAATTTACAAGCAATCTAAACATACACGTCTAGTTCAATCTAAACATGCACGCGTCTAATTCAATCTAAACATACATGTCAAAGTTAAAACATACAAGCAATCTAAACATACATGTTCAGTTTAATCTAAACATACATGTCTAATTCAATCTAAACATACATGTCCATTTAAAACATACAAGCAATCTAAACATACATGTCCAGTTCAATCTAAACATACATGTTTAATTTAATCTAAACATACATGTCTAATTCAATCTAAACATACATGTCCAGTTCAATCTAAACATACATGTCCAGTCCAATCTAAACATACATGTCCAGTTCAATCTAAACATGCATGTGTAATTCAATCTAAACATACATGTCCATTTAAAACATACAAGCAATCTAAACATACATGTCGAGTTCAATCTAAACATACATATCTAATTTTACTTTTGTTAACACTCTAAATTTAATGTGCCTAATGCATATATCTAATTACATTTCACAATATTGTAACGTCATGAAACAAAACTTTGAATGAGCACATACATATATGATAAGGCCAGTATGAGTACATATATGATTTTGACAAGTTGACAATATTAATATTCTATTAACCACAAAGTAACTAAATAAATTATTTTAGTAAATAAAAACTAATCAAGATATCTGTTGGTGCTAAAATGAAGATCAAACAAGCAAAAAATATCACTACTATCACGAATGTCTACTTTCGATCTTCGACTAAAACGCTTACAATCGATACTACAATACAATTATTTATGCATACATTCGGAAAGAATAATAATTTTTGACTCTTAAAAACAAATTAAAAGTCAAAGTTCGAATAAGAAAATTGTTAGTTCGATTAATATCGCACATCAAAATTAATAACTTTTTCTTCCTTGACAATGAATAGCCATAATTTCGACCTTCAAACCATTATATGATACAACATAAAAAAGGATACGATATATTAAGTTCTCAAGAAAAACCATCTAACAATTCATTCATATGACAGAAAATAAATTCATGCTATAACACACTTTATATCAATTCACAGAAATAACATGACTACGTAGCAGATCTTGTAATACTAAAAAAATAATTAACAATTGATAGCAAAAAAGTTAAAGACATACTTTACAAACATATTTAAAACAAAATGTTTACCTTTATGATGCTAGATAACAAGATCATACTCCATGATGAGTCTCTTACCATTTTAAAACATATCCTAAATCGTAGCTGCCAACGAATAAAATGCAACCGCCGCCACCGTAAAAACGCGGTTCGGGGTGTAGGGTTCACGGATCGTATGTTTGGCGGTATCGGTTTGACAATATTATGTTTTTCATTTATGTATGGAGAATGACGAAATGAAGGATTATGGTGGTTGCTTTGATGATAATTAGATCTGAAAATTAGAGAGAGGAAAACCTGTGCAGAATAATGATAATCTATGATCTAACAAGTATGGTTGTTGTTTCTAGAGAGAGAAACTAGAGAAAAAAAGTGAGAGAAACTATGTGTTTTATTATTAATAAAGTGAAACAACCAACACCCTCTCCATCAAAGGAGAGGGTTTATATACCCAAGTCTAAAGTGGACTTGGGCCTCCAACCCATTACAAGCCCATGGGTCGGGTTATAATAGTAAAGTAACTAACATTCTAACTACAAGCTAATCATGTTTAATAATATTGTTGGAGTGACCAATACTTGTAATATACGTTAAAAACGTATTTCTAACAATCTCCCCCTTAGGTAGGTCACTCCAAATTACAAATTCCTAAACCTAGCATACTATACTAAGTCTTCGTTCTTGAGCTCGTAGTCGTTTCTATTTTCTTCTTTTCTTTTTCTTATTGTGAATATGTTGTTATAATATTTGGGCTTTGGCTTGAAGCATGTTCTTTTGGCTTTGACTTGTCATCTAGCTTGAGATCATCTTCACGTGTATTATTTGCCTTCTTGTGATAATCGCCTCCTTGTGACTTCATGTCCCACATACTTATACTTTTGTTGAATTCTTGAAAGTTTCAGAGTTGGTTACAGCGGAAGACTTATGTAGAACTTTCTTGAATTTTGTTTAAATGTTGATGCATAAAATATAAGCATGTGAGGACGACTTCTTCTGGTACACTACAACGCCACCGTATTCAAATGAAGCAACATGATGATACACGAATAAAATGGCTTTGAACATTTTATTTTAATTTGGTAGCATTTTACCTCCGGTCGGAGAAAACCGTTGGACGATATTAAAAATATCGTACTTGTGACAGGTAGATTTAATTAAAAATCTCCTTGACAAGATTTCGTGGGTAAACCCGTTCTCTTTATTCGACCGTCCAAATCTGACTGCGAACATAAAGAGTAAACCATTTGGATAGATTATCCAAAAGGTTAAAGCCGTCAATTTATGTGCTTGGAACAAGTGAAATTCAATTAAGATTTTCACCATCGTTGCTTTCCAATTGTCACGAGCTTGATTCTAATAGAATCTTGCCTGTCACCTACCGCAATGCTATTTAATGTTGACACTGGAAGGATTTCCACTCATCACTATAAACACTAATAAGTGTCACTCTGAGTATTCTGACAAGATCACTTGGATAATGCGTATAGGCCCTAGAACAAGTTTGAATTCAATTAAGAATCAAACCATCATTTCTTTCCAGTTATCACAAGATTGGTTCTTAAAGAACCGCACATGTCACCTACCATGAGCTTGTTTGATATTGGCTCAAGCAGGATTTCCATCTTCACTGTAATACTTACATATCACTTAGATGTTCTGGCAATATTACAAGAATATTGCGTAGGAATCATAAAATTTTTTCTTACTTTTCAAATTGTGTGAAGGAGCAAGGAATAATTGGGAAGTGTCCTAATGAGACTTTTGATGATCTCATGGCTCTAGACACAATAGTGCATTTTGATTTAGTGAGCGATGGCTGGAGAGGATGGCCACCTATTCAATATCAATTCATTTGGAGTGAATAAACCGATAGATAACGTGTTTAACTCTGTGACATTAAAACAAATATCTTTTAAGAGATATTTGAGTTAGCTGGGAGGGGTTGTGCATGAAATCACTGGGTCCATGATGTCTTGTCTTCAATTATTGAGAATCATTAAAATGATCCCAATAATAAACGTGTTGACCTGGTTTCTATCCTAAGTTGTAAGGAGGGCTTCTTTCTTTTAACCATTTATAATTACATTTCCTTTTCATTCTCCAACCCCTTTAATACTTACCAATACATCATTACTAGCACCTTGTTGTGATTGTTCCAGTGCTAGCATCAGTAATTGGTCGGTATTCTGCTACATTCACAATCATTCTCCCTTTTTCCTAAGGACTGTTAATTCTAACTAGGGAATTTTCCTTGGCAAGATTCCATCTGTTCTGAGGAATCATTGGACTTATACCTAATCCTACCACCCTTTTGTCACCACAACCATCGTGAAGTAAGTGTGTTTTGGGTAAATACTTATCATCATGGAAATTCCTTTAAAAAATCACTTAAGTCACTTGTGATATAAATATCAAAAATTTTGTGCCTTAAGTGTTTCTGTTCGTAAAAACGCTCCCCCTTAACATGTGCATTACACATATTAAGTTGGATTATACTTGAAATCTTTTTAACCTTAGCCACATATTTACAAGTCTCCTTAATCCTATTTTCTTCCCTTATCCAAAATGTTAAGCATTGATATTTTTGATACTAATGGGTTAACCGGTCTTAGGTTAAAAATGAAATAATTTCTTGGCCAAAGAACATATTAATACTCCCCCTCAATTTAATTAGGGCTAGGTGTAGTGTTTAAGTATGAAATATTTTGGAAAATTTAAAATCTCGTGAGAAATTCTTGAAAATTTTCATACTTTTGCACTACACCACGCCATAAAAGCCTAATAATCACAGTATATACATATTTACAAGTAAAGTATGGAGTTGACCTGAGAGAGTATGACCCACATTAAGTGGATCGGTCCGTTAGCCTGCGGTGAGCTCCATATGGTATGCTATCATTGAATCGTTCTAAGCTTCTCATTAAACGCCTTTCCCTCATCTTTTCTTTAATTTTCTTGATCATGTAGTTGGCACTTTTTATGTAGCCTTCGTGCCATTCTACTTTAAGCTCGGGAAGCCTCTTTTTGGCGTTGAGATGCAATAATTTGTCCCCTACGTGTTGAAGAGTCCCGTCACTAAACTTGTGAAGTTCCGTGACTGTCATAAACTTCTTCTTCCCAGATCTATTCAAGTAGAAAGTACCTGGAACCGGTTTTGTTGTACTTGTGTAGGGACATTTTTTGCTATGCTGATTAGGAACTTGAGTGTATGGAGGAGTGAGATTCAACTTCCTCTGATAGCTTTCCACGCCAAGTTGCAAGTCTTCAACTCTCTTCTTAATCACAATCTGACGTGTGTACATACGAATAGCTAAGTTCAAAGCAATGACTTCTTCAGAGTGCAAATGTGTGAGCTTTTGTTGAGTCATCAAAAGCAACATATCTTCAATGTCTTCAAGACGAAGAACTAAAAAATATCCTTCTTTGATGCTGTAGGTTTTCTCTTCTTCTCTTTTGATTTGATCTCTATCAAATGTTGATAACTGAGCTTGGGTTCAAACTTCACTCTTAGAATGCTTTTGATTCGGAGCTGAGAGACGACTTTGGGACCTGATTTGAACCAACATGCATAGTTTTAAGCTCGTTGCACGGTTTCGCCCCAATGTGATGCACCTAATTCGGCATAGTGATCATATTTAAGAACTATTTGCTTTATCCAGAGACGATCAACTTTTTCTTAAATCCACAGTATTGATTCTCAATTTGTAGCTTTAACTAAGGTTAATGAAGTCGCATATTTTTTTGTTCCATTGATCAAATAGTCGAGTTCACGGCTTACAAAGAATTCGAGTGTGATTTGAGAGTCACCTTCTACATCTTCTGCTGTCGGGAGAGGAGCCTTTTCAGGTTTGTGAAGACATTCTTTCTGAGGAGTGTTCATTGCTTTCAAAAGCTCATTAGCATTGTACTCACATTCCAATCTGCTGATCTTGGAGTTGGCAAAGAAGTTGGGATTTTTGAGTGCTCTCACAACCATAGCAGGGGTTATGTTCTCAGTCCCATATTTGTAAACTAAGTATCCAGAGAAGTATATGGGATTGCTGAGGAGTTGGAAGAATCACGTTCATCATCGTTGGTGAATGGACGAATGACAGCAGCTTCCGTGACCCAAGGTTCCTCGGGTGCATTTTCATCTATAGTGAGTGTATCAACTCACGCCGAATCACTTGATTCTGGAATGTCAGGAACTAGTTCAGTTTCTGGAATATTTGGTACTGGTTCAGATTCTGGAATATCAGGTACTGGTTGAGTTTTTGGAATATCAGGTACTAGTTCAGATTCTGGAATGTCAGGTATGGGCTGATCAGGTTCTGAAGGGGTTGTTCTGGTACTTGTACGGCAGGTGGATCATCTTCTAGAACCTGTTTGAGTCGCTCAGTAAAGTCTTGAACCTATTTCTATTTAGGAGATAATACTGGTTCTATAGATTCGATAGCTGGAGTTAAAGTGGATGCTGGAGTGGATGCGGATGCTGGAGTAGCATTGATGTCATGACGCTTCTTGGTGCGTTTTTGAGGTTCATCGGTATCCTCAACATCATCTTTGTCCTCCTCATATTTCTCTTCAGCATTCTTGTCCTCTTCCTCGTCTTCTTCATCCTCTTTGTTTTTCTCATCATCCTCATTATCACTTTCTTCCATGTTTTTAGCATTGTCATCATTGTTGACATTGTCATCGTCATCATTATTAGTACGATCACCGTTATCGTCGTCACCGTTATCATCATCGTCATCATTACCATCATCAACATCAGAAGAAGATTCATTAGGTTTGTTTGATTCTTCTGATTCAACCTCCTCTTCATCTTCTTCATCTTGTTGTAGTTTGTTGTATGGAACGACGGTGCCATGCTTTGCAAATATTTCAGTGTCTTCATCCATATCCTTCTTGAGAGCCTTGTGAAGTTCCTTTTGTTTCGGCCTTTGGTTGTAATACCCTATTTGTAACATACGAGCATGTAATAACTTCTTCAACTCGTAGTCTATAAGTATTTGAGCAATTAGATAGTCTGGCGGTGGAGTGTCTGAAGACTTGATCATCAATTTGCTTACATCAATCTCTTTCATCTCGTCTCGCAGAGATGGGTGTGCCGTGTCAAGAGATTCTTGAACCTTTTCATTGATTGAGTCAAGAAGGGTTTTGTTTTCTCTAGTAAGGTTCGTTTTCTTCTCTTTGTACTTTCTTTTCGGTTCTCGAAGACGAGTGAGCCTCTGTTTCATTTTGGCTGCTTCAGCTTCTTTAGTTGCTTTTGATGACTCTTTACTTTGTTGACGACGAGCAAGTTCTTATTTTAGGCTTACGGTTTCATATTCTTGTGCTTTCATGCTTTGTTCCATCTTTAGCATGAAGTCGTCAGCGAACGTTGATTGGGAGGTGGTTGGTACAGGTTGAATGGTTGATAGCGAGGTGGTTGCAGGATTTGTCATAATGGTGTTGAACATCGATGTGGTGACTATAGTGACAGGAACATTTACTGTGTTTGGGTTTGTTGAGGGATCGGTGTTGGTGACTTCAGTGGAAAAATTCGATTCTAGACCAGTGAGGCTTAAGTATTTATTTACCAGATCCGACACTGAAGTAGATTTGGTTACACTCGTCTCCTTGTTGGTGTCACCGATCTCTATCTTCATATGGACAATCCCTGTGTTTACAGGTTGAGCATCATCAAAAGTTGTGTCTTGTTGTTCTTGTTGCTGATTATCGTCTTTATCATCAAGTGGCTTGTCCACGTAAGAATCGGGATCTCGAAAGTCAGCAATGGCAGATACTTCGATTTCTTTTGATATCTGACCTGATCCACTACCTCCTATATATTTTCTACTTTGCTTGAAAACCAGCTTCAATTGTTGTCTTTCAGTCAAAACAGGTTGTTCTTCTGTATCTTCATCCACGAGAAGCGTCTTCTTTCCCTTAGCGTTTTTCTCACGTATAACTATAGTTTTTGTTCTTTTTCCTTGGCCTTTTGTGGGTGTATCAGCTTCTGAGGATTTGGGTTGCTTTCTTTTGCCTTTGGGTTTTGGTGTAGTGAACACTCTACCGGCTACTTTTCTTACTTGTTCTACATTTTCTCTCAAAAGTTTCTTGTATGCAGAGCTATTTTTTATTTCCGCATTCAGTAGATTATCCGGAACTGGAGCTAGAATCCCTCGATATATACTCTTGGATCCTTCTTGTTTCATGTGTACTAAAAGAAAGTTATCATGTTCGAAATTGTCGAAGATTCCTCCACGTCAATCGATGTCTTCTTCGGCTTCCATGAAGTGATTGGTAATGAGCTTTGTGAAGCGTGGAAACTGAATATGTTCAGATTTCTTATTGGTGTTTTCGAAGGCTTGATAATGAAACTCTTCCCACAGTAGAGAAGCATAATCCAAGTTGAGACCCTTGTAGATTCTCCAAAATATGCGAGCCTGAGAAAGTCTCAGAGAGTCTGCGCCTCTGGATTTTCTAGTCAGACACCGGATGATCATATTAAAGATTGCCTTCCATGGTTGTCCGAGCCTAAAAGTGTTAAACTGAGACAAGTTTTGCAATTCTTCATCATAACCGAGAGACTGAATCAACTCTACAATTTCCTCTTTGTCTGGATCATGAGCATGTTTTTCCCCTTGGGCTAAAGGAGTGAATCCAAAGATTTGGCAAAACCGGTTAAGCAAAAGTATCTTTTTTTGTCGGTTAATGTTAAATGAAAACATTGTGGATGTCTTGGCTTCTATGGATGTCCAGAACTCATACATGTAGATTTATAGAACAGATGATGTAGCCCTTAGTGAATTTTTATTGGTGAGAGATCAAGTATGTCGATAGCCACCCTGAATGCTGTCTATGATTGAATTGAAAACTTCTTTCAGACTGAGATTGTTTTCCGTAAGTGTAAGATGTTTATCTTTTGGGACAAGTGCAAGGACGATTGCACTTTGTTCATCTTCAGTGAGAGAAATGATTGCTGCTTAAGATAAAACATATGAGTTGATACACAAATAAATATATCATTATACATGTAAACCTTAAAGCATGACAAAACATATTACAACACTAAGATGATAACATAGAACAAATTAACGAACACTTAAAATCCCACGAAGCCTAACACTTAATATTGCAAAACAACTTATCACAAAATAGCAAAAGTTAAGATTTCAGAAAGCTGTAAGTAAAGATTTCGGAATATTCATTAAAGGATTCGGAATCCATCTTCTAAGATTTCGGAATGTAATTCATAACAGTTTTCGGAATCCAACACTTAAGATTTCAGAATGTTATACATTAATGTTTTCAGAATCCGTCACATAAGATTTCGGAATTATTCATGAAAGGATTTTGGAATCCATCCTCTAAGATGTGACAATCCGTCAAATTATGGTCGATAATTTATTCTCAAGTATTATTTAAAATCATTACTTTAATGTTATATTATGAACTCACTAATTTTTGGGAAGAAATTTGGGTTTACGTCTTGAAGTAGCATCGACTACGTCTAAACCGGAGAATTCTATGTTGCGTGCTTACGTTTACATACACCGTTTTTGTGACAGTCCGATATTTCAGGAAATAAATTTATTTTCAAATATCATGATGGAATTTTTAATTTGTGTTGGTTTATAAACTCACAAATTCACGAGAAGAAATTAGAGCTTACATGAATAATTTAGCGTCCTTCACGACTAAACCGGAAACCTTAGGATTACGTATTTACGTTTTGAACTCCGTTTTTGATGATACAATTTTTACTAGATTCGTTTTGTGCCGTGGATTCATAATTTATAAAACGTTTTTCGTAAAACGACCCGAGGGCACGCAAATCGAGGAAACTAGAATCGAGAAGTACCCGTAAATTAATGGGGATGAGACAAGATAAATCTGGCCCCACCCCCACAATGGGACGACCAAAACAACACAACACATCAAATATGTGTCAAGTTTACATAATAAACTAGGACACTTGTCCTAGTTTACTAACCAAAACATTTTTTCATCAAAACCACTCAACCTAAACTAGATACTTCATTTTATTACATGCAAATCACACAATTCTCTCTCTCACTCTCCATCTTTCCGTCCACTATACCCAAAAACACCACCATTTGATCTAAATGCAATCATAAATCTTATGTTATTCTTGCATAAGATGATGTCCTCTTAAAGTCTTGTTGATTGGAGGTGATCATAACATCTACAAAAGAGTTTATTTGGTGTCTAGGGCTGATTTTCCACAAGGTGTTCATAAAGTTGGGTGATCTTAAAGTTAATTTTGGTTTACCACAAGATTTGTCATCAAAATCCAAGCCTTGATCATAACTTTCACTATCTTGGTTGGTAACAAGATCATTCCTTCCATTTTCTTGTTATTTTGTAAATGTAATTTTGTATTTTCATTCTAAATGTATATGTATATGATGATATATGATGATCAAAGGTACTATGTGAGGATCATGTGTTGATAAATTTGGTTAAAATGATTAAAAATACATGAAAAGATGTTAAAATCATCTCTAAAATTGTAGGCTTTGTAAAACAGTAAAGAACCATATGATAACTTGTTAAAATAACTTGGATAATTTAATATACAGTAAGGTATGTGACTTTTACATATGTGAGAGTTGTCCACTCAATGGAATCCATAAAATGAGTGAGATATGATCAAAACATTATTGAAGTTCAAATCTGTATAGTCTGTTTTGGACGAATTATTAGAGACACTTAGAGGATGAATGAGCAGTAGCTAAACAAGAGTTAATTGTAGCACATATCATATAGTTTGTGCTGCCCAAAAATGAGCTTCTATCTCCTTGTAGAACTCAAGATATGGTAAAAATGGTGAAAGAGAGTTTCAAAATCAGATTTGTAAAATAAAAGTATATATTATAAAATTAGCACTCAAGTAAAACTAATATAAAATACCTACCTAAAACCCAATAACTTATATATTACTTATAAATAAGTTATATAATTTGATAATTAAATATGACATTTTATAAAAATTACAAATTGATATGTTTTATAAGTTATAAAAGTATATACATAAGTTTTACGTCTTTTCGGCTAAAACCGAAAAATTAACGTTTCCGTCAATTAAAACTTAGACGGTCGGACCCGTCTAATGTAAACTTTTTATAACTAATATACTGATTTATAAGTACAGTTGACAAGTAAAAACCGATAAAACCCGAGCTTTATAACTTATGGACATTAACGGGTCAAAGTAGCCTTATTGGACTATTAACCCAACTAATTTGGCTAAACACTAAGGGCTTAACCCACTTGGGCCTAACAAATGAGTAAAGGCCTGTTATTAATCGTATAAATGGACTAATATAATGTATTGGGCTTTTAATGGGCTTATTGGGCCTTAACATGGAATTGGATTGAAACTAGTGTAACTAGTAAAAAATTTGAGTAACACATAACACTATAATGTGTATGCAAAGATAAAATCCCACTTGATCATTATCATACATATAATGTCATCATATATATACATAGCCATTGTTTTTATAAAGTCATTGGACAAGAGTCTAAGACGAATATTATTTGTCTAGGTTTCCGTGATTAAAGCACGTACCGTACATCCAAATCGCCGATAACCCGTCTTTCCCAATCAACGTGAGTTCATAGCCTCACACTCTTTTAAATGTTTTATGAGATGGTTTATAAACCCACGAGGGAGATAACATGTTAGTTTTAATAAAATAGGACACCAGTTGTCCCGATTGCTTGTTTATTGATTTAGACCCGAATGATTATATGACCCGATGAATGATTATATGACCCGATGTATGAAATGAAATGGATTATTATAGTTAGGTTATGTCACTAAAAGTCACATTATCATGAATTGTGAACTACCGGAATTTGGTAGACGCTTATGCATATAATAGTACTATTTGGGGAAGACCAACCTAGTTCGCGCCTTGACGGTTGATCCCCGTCGTGCCACATTGATTGGTAAGCGAATTTATGTATGAGAAGATTTATATAAGCGTGATTATTGTGACGACACGCTGTTTTAGATGGGCAAACGAATTTCGGGTTAGCTACCCGTTATTTGGTATAGTAAGGTAGCAATGTCATGCGGCTTATAATAATCCAATAACGAAAATACTGATATACGCACTGAATTACGATATGTTGCCTGACTAGCAATACGGGGTCTTATTATTGATATTATGTTCGTGTTTTGGTTTTACATAGCCATTTTCATATAACGGTTTTTATTACACCTTATACAGCGTTATAAAATGTATTGTATGATATTTTTACGACAATGGTTCGTATAATGGTTTTGAAGGCAGAAGCCTATATTATGAATTATGACAAGGATTTGTATAAAATGCCTCTTTGGCCTATTTTATGGCCTACGACAAGGAGTTGTATAAAATGATTTTCGGTAACGATTATATTTATCGGTGGTATATTAATGGTTTATTAAACTCTATGAATTCACTCGGCGTTTTCGCTGACCTTTTCTTTTAACATGTTTTATCTCAGGTACTTGAAGGTAATTCTCGGGAAGACAACAAGAATTTATGGCCCGCACTTAAATAACAATTTCCATTCAAATGTTTTGCAAAAATTGTATGAAATACTATGACTTGGGACCTATGTAATTTGATACATATGAATGGAAAATGCTTTATTATTAAACAACGCGATTTATAAGCGTTGTCTATGATTTGAGTAATGTGCTATCCCGTAACACCAACGACTCTTCCGCTGAACTAAAGTATGAATATTTGGGGGTGTTACAGTTTGGTCTGAGAGCTCTCGTTATAGAGAACAAAAGATTTTTAAAACCAAGGTTTTGAATAAAACATTTCAAAATCTTTTAACTATAAACATGTTTCTCAAAATGTCTAAAAATCTTTTGACTATAACGGTGCTGAAGAATTTCCGAGTTACCGACAAGGCCAGACTGAGAAGTGTTATTTTAATATATATATAATTTGGATTATATATATATATATATATATATATATATATATATATATATATATATATATATATATATATATATATATATATATATATATATATATATATATATATATATATATATATATATATATATATATATATATTATATTGATTGTAGTAAAATACGACCTTTAGGAAAAGGAAGTAGAAGTAGTGGTAAGCGTTAAGTGTCGGTTTAGGAAAACCGAGCACTAATGACCAAACAAAGTCCAAGTTCGTTTCCCAAGGAGGCAAGTGCGTTGTGTTAAGAGTTGATTAATGTTTGTGATTATATGATTGAGAAAGAAATGGGATTAGAAGAGAAAGACGGTTACAAAGACGAATTAAACTACGACGAAAAAGGCGAACACGTAAAACCGTAAATAGTGTCAAAATTAAAATTTTAACCTAAAAATTCCTAAAAATTTCTAAAAATCCCCAATAATATTCTAAGAGTTTACAAAAAATCCAAACTTGCTAAAACCTTTTAATTAATTAGATAATGACTTTTTAATGCTAATTAAAGCCCTAAAAATCACTTTTAATTATTAAAAAGCCTTAAACAGGATCTAATAGTTTGTAAACCTCAAAAATATCCTAATTAAGCTAAAAACTATTTTTTAAAATTTTAAAACCAAATTAAACTATTTTTAAACACTTAAAAACTATTAAAATCAATTAAATCTTAAATTAATTCTAGAAATTAATTGAAAAGTCTAAAAAATATTTGGAAAGTGACAAAGCTCCTAATTAAGTGTCCTTAACCTAGGAAAAATGTAAAAACAAGAAAAAATAAAACTTCAATTTTTAATAATAAAATAATATTAAAATATTCAAAAAAATAAAAAGTTTGTAAATAAATTCTAAAAAATTACCAAAAATCCTAAATAATGTAACTAAAAAAAAAATGCAATCCAAATTTTCAGAAACCTATTTAATAATTTTATATTAAATTTTAAATTTAGCTAAAAACCCTAAAATCCTATAAAATTAAAAATAAGCTAAATTGAAAACCTAATTAGCTGTAAACCTCAAAAATATGATTAAAAACCTAAAAACTATTTTTCCAGATTTTTAAATTACTTTTTACTATTTTTAATGACTTTTTAAAATTAAAACTTAAAATAATCCTAATAAATTAATGAATAAAGGGAAAAATTTGCTTTTTGCTCAAAAAAGTCAACAATCCTAATAATATCCTAGGAAAAATGCTAAACAGGAAAAAGCTACAAGAAATAAGCTAGAAACAGCTTATTTAAAAGTTGTTACCTAAATAAGCTATAAAACAAACACTACTTAAATAAGTAATGAAATGAAATGTAAACGTAAAAAGCCATCTAGATCACTGGTTAACACGCTAGCCCTTGGAAAGCAAGGTCGCGTGTTCGAGCCCAGGCAAGGTGAGCTTTTTGCAATTTATTTTCTTTTTTTTTTTACTTTTAAAACTTAATCGAGTGACCTTTAATCTCACAAAAACACAAACACAAATCCAAGTTAAACAAGAATCAAACTCTACAAATCCAAAAACGTGCCCAGGTTTGCACAACTTTCTGATGAACACAAGTGAAGTTTCTTCACTTGTGAATAAATGATCAAGAGGGCTTGATCTTTGCTTTTTTGTGGATGTTTATGATGGACAAAGGCACCCTTGTACTCTGTTGAGTACAAGGAGTCAATACAAAAACAAAAACAAGCAAGCACAACTCAACTTCAAGCACACAATAGGCAAACAAGGTTACTGATAATACTTAAGCAGGTTTGGGGGTGTTTATCTGATGCAGTTAGCACACCAATGAATTTTAATAAGCCAAATCTTGCATACAAGTGTACCAGATCACATACAAACCATACATAATCCTAAACAATCCTATGATCTAGCAATGATTCAGATTGATGGCACACATTCTCTTAAAAATAAGCAGAAACATGAGCTTTTCTGATTAAGGCAATGTTATCTAATTCTTAGCAAGCCAAAGTGTTCAATAAACCACCAAACTGACAATCAAACTAACACACAACCTAACAACACCCTAACAAGTGTAAAAGACATGTTTAAACACAAGATTCTTAACAATAATTCAAATTAAAAGACAGATCCAAACACTCCTTTAAATCTGATAAACACAAAATTTTCAAAGCAACTCCAATCAAGACTTAACCAAACTGATTGAACACTATCTAAGCATGCATACAAGTCCTATTTAAGCAGTTTTAAGCACTCAAACATACATTTAACACCTTAACATGCAAAATCACATAAAGCACATAATTTTCAGAAAACTAAAAATTGGAATAAGAAGCAAGGAACTACCTTAAGGGTCCTACATCCAGGACCCTTAGTGGTTAAAAAACCACCTCCAAACAAGCCCGGGCTTGTGCTGAACTTTGTTGAGGTTCTGATGAAGTTTGCTTAACAAAAATGAATAAGATTGGTCCCTTTTTGAATCTGCTAAGAGAAAAGGGAACAAAGCTTGTGTAAAAGCTTAAGAGCTTACCTCTAGCTTATAGATTTATGGACATACACAAGCTCAAATACCATCATACCAACACAATTAATCACCATTTTAATAGGTTTTGAATGAAATTTAAGATTTGAGAAAAGACTTAAAAAGAAAACAGAAACTTGGAATTTAAAAACTTTTTGCTGAAAATCAAACCAAACTCAAACAATTATAACTTAAATCAACTGAAATGTAAAGGGAACTCAATATTTCTCATCAACAACACTTAAACCATTTATATTCCTTAATAAACTGGATTTACAAAGCTTGTGAAAAAGGAGAAAAATCAAGAACAGGAATAAGCTAAGTCCTACATGCCTTTATATAGAGGCTACAATGTGATTCTAGAAGTGAATAGAAGCTAAAAACCCTAACACTTGAACTTCCAATCTTGCCCTTGGACGATTTTGAATTTTTCAGTAAAAAATAAGCCATGTGAAGATCTTTGGCTTGTAGCTGAGATGCCAGTGATGAAAAAGAGATCTTGGACGTCCATTTAGCCTTTGAGAACACGAAATTGTTGTGGGATGTTGATTTGCTGCCAAGTTTTTTGTTTGAGAGTGAATAGTGGGGCAGGGGAGGGTTTGGACAAGCATGTGAGGTGATGGTGATGGGAGTTTAAGGGTGGTTTTGGGTTTAAGTGGTGTTTAATCAATGATCTGGAAATAATTACCCAAAAACCCTTTGATTTTAATTGATGTTCTTCCTGGGAAAAATTAGGGTTTAAGGGTGGATTAGGGACGGGTTTAATCCAGTTTGGGGGGTTAATTATTTAAACTTGGTGTTTGGAGGGAAGGGTTAAACTGAATTAATTATTCAGTTTAAGTGAGTGGAGAGGTGACATGGAAGAAAGGGGCGTTTTGATTGGGTAATGGGTGTGAGTGGGTGAGGTGTCAGCTTGTGAGTGGAGGGTTTGTCTTAGGTTGTCTGGCAGGAATGCCCCTTTATCTTTTCAACTTTGTTCATGTTGTATTAAATGGCTATCAACGCCCATTTAACACATATCAACTTTTGAACTTTGGCAATTTTGGCACAACAAGTTTTGAAACTTGTTTTAAGGACTACAAGTGTAATTTTGGCAATCTTCAAGGGCTGTTTTTGACATGTCTTGATACTTTAAGGCCTTGACTTGTTTGTTGACTTCTTGGAGGACCATTATTGACAATTTAGTTTTGATGAGGGACTAAATTTGCCAATTCTTCAAAGTTAAGGGTCCTTTTTGTAATTTTGACAAACTTTAGGGACCAAACTTGTAATTATGAAGATACAAGGGTATAAAGTGTTAATTCTTCAAACTTGGAGGACCAATCTTCAATATTCTTCAAATCTTCAAGGGTTTTCTTTGGAAAATTCTTCGTTAGGGCTTGGTTCATCGTGCGGCTTCGTTTCCCGTGTTCGTTTTTGAATGATTCTTGTGATCTTTTGTCATTTTCTCAATATCCGTACCTAAAATACACAAGCAACAAACACAAGCATATATTTGGGTATTTTGATGATATTTAACGCATTTTAAGCCCAATTTGGACGATGAGACTATGTATAAAAGCAGTCTCATCACTCCCCCATACTAAACCATTGCCGTGCCCTCACGCAATGCTAGAATAAAGTATCGTAGCATCTCCAAAATCCATTTTATTTACTTTATTGGAATGATAAACTAGCTACACTACTACTATTACTACTACATGTGTTTTAGACATAATGTATGATTTTCATCGCAAAATGGGACGTTTAGGTTCATAGGATAAGAACACGTGAATGCTTCGTTAGAAATAATTTCATCGTCCTCGATTTTCACTTTAATTCCATGCTAAGCGTGCAACGAGATCATTGTCATTATAAGTTAGTAATGCTAACACTACTCATATGCCCTAATCACGTACTTATCCTCCCATTATTCCTAAGTTGTATCTCTTATATTTTATGATGTCTTGAATGTTTCACGAGGATACATTGTTTGACTTATGCGATAATAGAGATTTAGGTATAAAAATAGAGTCCTAACGGTATAACTAAGACCATCAAATCAATAACCCCTCCTAATAGACAACGATGTTAAGAAATTAAGTTGACAAGAAGAATCGATAAACACGGTTTTATAACGGTTTTAAACATGAGACTTATTACCAAGACTTTTATACGCCCCCTAACGGAAGGACCTTATTATCTTTGGTTTACTTCCATCTTTTATTCAACTTCGCCATGAAGCTTTTATTATGACTTCGGTCTTGCCTTGCCTTTTATTATCCGCCTCATCGGTGGTTTTATTAGCCAAAGACGTATATCCTCACGCTAAAGCGAATTTTAGATCTTTAAAGCTTCGAAGATTAAGGCTTGATTCACTTTCAATTTTGCATAGATTTTAGGCCTTGTGAGGCTTCAAATTGTTTGCTTGATTTAGGTGAGCACTTGAAATCTTATTATTGGGTGAAGCTTTCGATTATTCGGGTGCCAATACTTCAAAACCGTGACGCTGGCGATACCTTAATGTCTTCCCAATTTAATTACACGGAAGCTACTAGAAAAGACTAGAAACCCAACAATCCTAACTAAACCGCTAAGTCAATATTTATTAAGCAAAAAATATTTACATGCGAAGGGAGAATAAGCAAACAATGAGAACACATGAGTTTTTGAAAGAATACGAGTACTCTACGTTTAGCATAGTAACTTATAATTAACTCTATCATTTCTCGTCCTCATTTAAGAGACTTAGCCTAATGTGTAGTTAAGGAATCAAAGCTAAGTGCTCAACACGCACGGTCGAGTCAAAAATTACTCTTATTCTCGCCATCGGAAAATCTACATTCGTGTCTTAAACACTTATAAAACATGAGAAAATTTTAAAATTTGGCCATTTTTAGCCTTATTTTGCAACAAAAAGATAAACAAAACGATAAACTTTGGAAAGCGTGAAGGTTTGGCAAGGCAAGTATCTATTCACCCCCCATACTAAAGTTAAACATTGTCCTCAATGTTTCGAGTCTAGGGGTGCAAACACCCCCGACTAGAGACGTAGTCGAATGCCTAATCTAGCATGGAAAGGGTGTAACCAATAAATTAATAGCCGTTTATGAAGTGTGCT
The DNA here is from genome assembly GCA_025667525.1 of Glebionis coronaria. NCBI lineage: Eukaryota > Viridiplantae > Streptophyta > Magnoliopsida > Asterales > Asteraceae > Glebionis > Glebionis coronaria. The sequence continues at coordinate 131,243 of JANFOE010002189.1, forward strand.
AAAAACCTATGGTTAGAACATCAAAAGGATATATCATGGATATTGAGAAATGTCTTCCAAGCAAACGATCGAGTGCTCCCATGAACACGAGAGGCTCCAATCGTGAAGATCATGATCTAAAAACCACAATGCACAAACAACCACGGAACAAAGGTTGGAAGGGCACAAATCCCCACACGTAAGCTACATTAGAAAGCGATAATATGTACATAGGATAAGCATGGGACTCCCCCACGAGGCACCTCATTTTTGATTACCGAGTCATGAGCTCGACTCGATCCCCTCAATACTAATTATCATTGGGGAAGGTGACTTGGTCGAGGTAGTTCAAGGATGGAACTTCCCCGCCAAAGTAGTGCTTCAACCTATGTCCATTCACCTTGAAGTTAGGACCATCATCTTGAGCTAGCTCGATGGTCCCATACGGAAACACTTGAGTCACGGTGAATGGGCCGGACCAACGGGATTTCAATTTACCGGAAAAGATTTTAATCTTGAATTAAAAAGCAAAACTTGATCCCCAATGTTAAAAACCCGGTTTTTAATTTTAGAATCATGCAACTTTTTAGTTTTCTCTTTATAAATCAATGAATTTTCATAAGCAATGTCTCTCAATTCATCCAATTCATTCAATTGCATTTTCCGGTGTTTTACCGCGGTCTCCATGTCATCATTACAATGCTTTAGGGCCCAATAAGCCTTGTGTTCTAACTCGATAGGCAAATGACAATTCTTTCCATACACAAGCTTATAGGGAGTGCACCCAATGGGCGTCTTATGAGCGGTCCTAAAGGCCCATAAAGCATCATCCAACTTATCCGACCATGATTGTTGGTTTTCCCCAACGGATCTTTCCAAGATCCTCTTCAAAGCTCGGTTTGAAACCTAGACTTGCCCACTCGTTTGTGGGTGATAAGCCGTAGAAAGACGATGTGTAACCCCATATTTCCTTAGAACCCTTTCAAATTGGTCATTACAAAAATGGGTTCCACGATCGCTTATGATAGCACGAGGGGTTCCAAACCGAGAGAACAATTGCTTCAAAAACTTGACTACCACACGAGCATCATTGGTGGGCAAGGCCTTTGCCTCCACCCACTTAGAAAGGTAGTCAACCGCAACGAGAATGTACTTATTACCACGAGATGATGGGAACGGCCCCATAAAGTCTATGCCCCAAACGTCAAAGATCTCACATACTTGAATGATATTTTGTGGCATTTCATCTTTTTGTGAGGCTTTTCCTTGTCGTTGGCATGAATCACAAGACTTCACAAGATCTTGTGCATCTCGGTAAATAGTAGGCCAAAAGAAGCCGGCATCAAACACCTTTTTAGCCGTGAGATTAGCACCGTGATGACCACCCGTGGGTCCCTCATGGCAAGCTCTAAGGATGTTAGAAGCTTCGGTGCCAAATACACAACGTCGGATGATTTGATCCGCACAAGTTCGAAACAAGTAAGGGTCGTTCCAAAAGTAGAACTTGACATCACGAAAGAATTTTCGTTTTTCTTGAGTTGTCATACCCTTAACGATGAAGTTACCCGCATGGTAATTTGCAAAGTCCGCAAACCATGGGGTGGAAGAATCAAGTTTGGAATTCACTACACCAAGTGTCTCGAGCGGAAATGTTTCGGTGATTTCCTTAGGCTCGTAAACACTTTGGTGAGGATCTTCCAAACGAGAGAGATGATCGGCCGCTAGATTCTCGGCTCATTTTTTGTCAACGATGGTGTGATCAAATTCTTGAAGGAGGAGAATCCAACGTAGTAATCTCGGCTTAGCATCTTGCTTTGCCATAAGATACTTAATAGCCGAATGGTCCGTATACACTATGCATTTTGTCAAGACGAGATAAGGTCGGAATTTCTCAAATGCATAGACCACGGCAAGGAACTCCTTTTCCGTTGTAGTGTATTTAAGTTGAGCCTCGGTCATCGTCTTGCTAGCATAGTGAATAGGCAAGAAGTGCTTATCATGACGTTGCCCCAAAACGGCCCCAATGGCGTAATCACTAGCATCACACATTAACTCAAAGGGGAGGTTCCAATTGGGCGCAACAAGAATGGGAGCTTCGGTAAGTTTCCTCTTAAGGATCTCAAAGGCTCGTACACAATCTTCGTCAAAGACAAAACGTGCCTCTTTTTCAAGAAGATGTGTAATGGGTCGAGAAATCTTCGAGAAATCCTTGATGAATCGACGATAAAAGCCCGCGTGGCCTAGGAAACTCCTAACTCCCTTGACGGTTTTGGGATGAGGTAATTTGGCGATGACGTCTACCTTAGCTTGATCTACCTCAATCCCCGCTTTCGAGACCTTGTGCCCTAAGACGATTCCACTCTTAACCATAAAATGACACTTTTCCCAATTGAGCACAAGGTTGGTTTCCTCACAACGTTTTAACATTCTCTCTAGGTTCAACAAACACGAAGTGAAAGAATCACCAAACACGGAAAAGTCATCCATGAAGACTTCCATCGTCTTCTCGATCATATCATGAAAAATAGCCATCATGCATCGTTGAAAGGTTCCCGGTGCATTGCAAAGTCCGAATGGCATTCTACGATAGGCAAACGTTCCATATGGACACGTAAACGTAGTTTTTTCTTGATCACGAGGATCGATGGGAATTTGGAAGTAACCGGAAAAACCATCTAGAAAGCAATAGAAATCGTTTCCCGCAAGACGCTCCAACATTTGGTCCATGAAGGGCAAGGGAAAATGGTCTTTTCGAGTGGCTTCATTCAACTTTCGATAGTCAATGCACACTCTCCATCCGGTCACGAGTCTAGTGGGAATCAACTCGTTGGCATCGTTTAGCACAACGGTCATCCCTCCCTTTTTAGGGACATAATGAATAGGACTCACCCAAGGGCTATCGGAAATAGGGTAAATCATTCCCGCGTCAAGGAGTTTAAGGACCTCCTTTTTGATGACGTCGTGAATTTTGGGGTTCACCCTCCTTTGACTTTGGATTGTGGGCTTGAAATCCTCCTCCATTAAGATTTTGTGGGTACAAAATTTGGGATCGATTCCCTTAATGTCGGATAACTTCCACGCAATCGCCCCTTTGTGATCCTTAAGAACATCGACAAGTGCGGTTTTTTCATCATTCGAAAGATCCTTCGCAATAATAACCGGCAACTTGTCATCCTCCTCCAAATAGACATATTCGAGGTGAGGAGGTAAATCTTTTAACTCGAGGATAGGTGGTTCCTCAAGTGAAGATTTGGGCTCGATACTCATAACCTCCTCGGGTGGAGGAAATGGGAAATCGTTGAGAAAATCCTTGATAATCGAGAAGTCCTCATCGTTGTCGAGGTCTTCGTCACAAGTACCTGGAACATTACATTCTTCCAACGTAAAACCACCACCTTCAAAAGGAGTGAAGGTTGGTGTCGAATTATCAAGAATTGGATCTAACATAGTGGGATTGCCACTAGTTTCTTCATCACCAAACCCTAAAACTTCTTGTGAAAATTCCTCGCAAACCACGTCGATCATGTCAACGAGGTTTATGGTAGCAACGGAATAAACATGAGAAAGTTGAGAATTTTGAGTTGCGTTTATAACAAGTTCCTCGTCGTTGAAACGTAAGGTGATCTTTCTAGCATGAACATCAATCAAAGCCATAGACGTATCTAAAAACGAACGACCTAAAATAAGAGGAACTTGAGGATCCGTGGGGATGTCAACAACAATAAAGTCTACGGGATAGTAGAACTTCCCCACTTTCACAAAAACGTCTTCCGCCAAACCACATGCGAGAATCGTGGAATGGTCGGCCAACTCAATAGACATTCGTGAAGGAGTAAGATTAGGAAGATTGAGCGACTTGAAGATTGCAAGTGGCATCAAGTTAATGCTAGCACCAAGATCGGCCAAGGTATAGCATTCCTCCATATCTTGAATTGCACAAGGGATCAAAAATTTACCGGGATCACCGACTTTTTGAGGTATGCGATTAAGATAAACCGACGAACTACTAGACATTTGGTGCAATTTCTCCTTGTTGTTCAACATACTCTTAAAGTTAGCGGCAAATCGAGGCATCATGACCAAAGCATCGGCGAAACACACATTAAGGTGCAACTCACAAAACATTTTCATAAAAAGCTCAAATTGGTAGTTGTCGCGCTCTTGTCGTTTCTCCTTCCTAAGTCTTGATGGGTAAGGCAAGGGTGGTGTGGGTTGGGGCATAGGCATAGCCTTTGGAATCTCGGGTTCCAATGTTGGTAAAGGGTCAACCGTAGGTGTGGCATGAGCGGTACTTTGTGGGATTGAAATATGCTCCTTTTCGACCACCACCTCGGGTTCTTCCTCAATTTCCTCCACCATTGGAGTAATTGGTTGAGGAGTCGGTTCTTTAAGTATCTTACCACTTCGTGTGGTAATCACTTTCATCTCTCCCTTCGAGTTTGAAACGGTGTTACTAGGTAGACCACTCGAAGTAGAGGCTTTGTTTCCCATGACGGCTTCTAAAATTGCATTAAGCTTAGCATCGTGACTATTAAACTTCAAATCTTGACTAGCGGCTTTTTGGTCAATTTTTTGTTCAAGCCTAGCATGACTTTGCTCTATCTTGTTGTTTTGACCTCGAATTTGATTAGCAAAATCATTTTTCAATTCATTTCTCATGTTAAGATTTTCTTTCACAAAATTTGCTAACTCCTTAGTGTTTTTAGCCGTGTCCCTAGCTTGACTAGCCAATTGCTCTTGTATGTTTTCCAAAATCTTATCATTTGCCGTGGCGTAATTCAAAAAGTCCATTGGAAGTTCTTTTGTGTAAACATTTTGAAGACCTTGACTTGTGTTTTGAAAATTACGGTTTTGATTTTGATTTTGCAATTGGCTACTAGTTCCTTGATTTCCATAGTTGTTATTACCCTTAAAATTGTTCCTTTGATTGCTTTGGTAACCAACTTGATTGTTTCGATAATTGTTAGCATTTTGATTTGGTGGAAAACCCGGTGGAGTCAATTGATTAGTGCGAGGAACTTGACCGTTTTGGTTATAAGTTCCCGCGGCCGCGAAGGCACTCGAAGTGTTACCACCGTTGGTAATGCACTCGGAATAATCGTGAGCTCCGCCACAATACATACAAGAAACCTCAACCGCTTTAATCGTAGCGGGAGCGGGTTGTTCACCAACTTTAAACTCAATTAACAATCCTTTCAACTTATCAAAAATCTTGTTCTCCAAATTAGCCTCGATTTGGCAAGCATCAACGGTGTTTGACAATGAAGGCGAAGACGAAGTCTTACGAACACTCGACGTGCTACGAGGACTATACACCTTAGACCTATTTTCAATGATTAACAATGCTTCCTCGACCGTCTTACACAAAAAATTACCACCCGCGGCGGCATTAAGATAATCACGCTCATGATCGTTCAAGCCATTGTAAAACGTGTCTATTTGATGCAAGTCGGAAAAACCATGATGAGGACATTCGTGCAACATTTCCTTAAACCTATTCCAAGCCATTGAAAAACTCTCATTATACTCTTGCGAAAACTTTGAAATCTCGTTTTTCAAGTGCGTAGTCTTAGAGGGCGGAAAAAATTGGTTCACGAATTTTGAAACGAGATCCTTCCACGTCAATATAGAATTGGGTGGCTCTTTCTCTAACCAAATTTTTGCTGGCCCCGCTAAGGAATACGGAAAAAGCATCATCTTAATCGAGTCGTTTGAGACGTCCTTAAACTTGCAAGTGGCGGTGAGACGATTAAATTGGCGAATGTGGTTATGAGGGTTGTCCTTTTCGTCACCTCGAAACTTGTTGTTTTGAATCATGGAAAATAAACCCGTCTTAACCTCAAAATTCTCCGCAAGGATAGCGGGAATCACAATCGCTTCTCCATAACCCTCGGTGGGTGCTTGAAACAACTCCATCATAGTTCGATTAGCCATGGGTGCTTCTTTCACTACAATGAGTTCGTCAATAGGAGACTCCTCACTAGAAGGAGTGATTGATTTGTTTCTTCGTTTACGAGCACGTCTTGCTTTAGAGCGAGTTTGCATAAACGTCACGTACAACGAGAAGGCGAGCAAAGAAGATTCTTTTTGGTGTTTTTACCTGTTCAATTTTTTTTTTTGTGGTTTTTGATTGTTTTTAACTTTTTTGGTTTTTTTTTTGGAATGTATTAAGTAGACCAAAATCTACAAATCTCCTCCTTAATCAAATCTCTCGATTAAAGAAGCCTCAAGGAATGAAAACGATCACGTGAAGTGAACGCCTTCGATGACTTTAGAACGATGGTGGAACACCAAATCGTTCAAGAGGGTTTAATCAATAGAAACCAAGAAAATATATATGATACTTAGTAATACTTTGGGCGGCAAAACCCTCGATTAGCTTTCAAAATCAAAATACGTACAAGCAAGCGGAGGAAACGAGGCGGCGCGAAGCACTTAAGAGCCTTTTTCCTTTAGGTCGTGAAATACAACCGCCTTATACCCACCTTATAGTTTGTATTTCTCAAAATCGAGCTTCACGAAAGTATTTATCTATTTTTGCCTTTTTCTTTGGTTTGAGATTCGAATACAATGATTGGGTAATGACCTCCCAAGTCAAGGTTGTGATTTCTCACGTATTTGGAGTACTTGTAAATTTTTTGTTCTACGTATACAATATAGTAATAGTATTCACAAAAAACGAAAAACCGATAATACGTATTAGTAGAGTGCTACTAATACAATTAGCTATTATGGCTATATATAAAAACAACAATGGTTCAACCAAAACACAACACGCCTCCCCGGCAGCGGCGCCAAAATGATTGTAGTAAAATACGACCTTTAGGAAAAGGAAGTAGAAGTAGTGGTAAGCGTTAAGTGTCGGTTTAGGAAAACCGAGCACTAATGACCAAACAAAGTCCAAGTTCGTTTCTCAAGGAGGCAAGTGCGTCGTGTTAAGACTTGATTAATGTTTGTGATTATATGATTGAGAAAGAAATGGGATTAGAAGAGAAAGACGGTTACAAAGACGAATTAAACTACGACGAAAAAGGCGAACACGTAAACCGTAAATAGTGCCAAAATTAAAATTTTAACCTAAAAATTCCTAAAAATTTCTAAAAATCCCCAATAATATTATAAGAGTTTACAAAAAATCCAAACTTGCTAAAACCTTTTAATTAATTAGATAATGACTTTTTAATGCTAATTAAAGCCCTAAAAATCACTTTTAATTATTAAAAAGCCTTAAACAGGATCTAATAGTTCGTAAACCTCAAAAATATCCTAATTAATCTAAAAACTATTTTTAAAAATTTTAAAACCAAATTAAACTATTTTTAAACACTTAAAAACTATTAAAATCAATTAAATCTTAAATTAATTCTAGAAATTAATTGAAAAGTCTAAAAAATATTTGGAAAGTGACAAAGCTCCTAATTAAGTGTCCTTAACCTAGGAAAAATGTAAAAACAAGAAAAAATAAAACTTCAATTTTTAATAATAAAATAATATTAAAATATTCAAAAAAATAAAAAGTTTGTAAATAAATTCTAAAAAATTACCAAAAATCCTAAATAATGTAACTAAAACAAAAATGCAATCCAAATTCTCAGAAACCTATTTAATAATTTTATATTAAATTTTAAAATTAGCTAAAAACCCTAAAATCCTATAAAATTAAAAATAAGCTAAATTGAAAACCTAATTAGCTGTAAACCTCAAAAATATGATTAAAAACCTAAAAACTATTTTTCCAGATTTTTAAATTACTTTTTACTATTTTTTAATGACTTTTTAAAATTAAAACTTAAAATAATCCTAATAAATTAATGAATAAAGGGAAAAATTTGCTTTTTGCTCAGAAAAGTCAACAATCCTAATAATATCCTAGGAAAAATGCTAAACAGGAAAAAGCTACAAGAAATAAGCTAGAAACAGCTTATTTAAAAGCTGTTACCTAAATAAGCTTTAAAACAAACACTACTTAAATAAGTAATGAAATGAAATGTAAACGTAAAAAGCCATCTAGATCACTGGTTAACACGCTAGCCCTTGGAAAGCAAGGTCGCGTGTTCGAGCCCAGGCAAGGTGAGCTTTTTGCAATTTATTTTCTTTTTTTTTTTTACTTTTGAAACTTAATCTAGTGACCTTTAATCTCACAAAAACACAAACACAAATCCAAGTTAAACAAGAATCAAACTCTACAAATCCAAAAACGTGCCCAGGTTTGCACAACTTTCTGATGAACACAAGTGAAGTTTCTTCACTTGTGAATAAATGATCAAGAGGGCTTGATCTTTGCTTTTTTGTGGATGTTTATGATGGACAAAGGCACCCTTGTACTCTGTTGAGTACAAGGAGTCAATACAAAAACAAAAACAGGCAAGCACAACTCAAATTCAAGCACACAATAGGCAAACAAGGTTACTGATAAGACTTAAGCAGGTTTGGGGGTGTTTATCTGATGCAGTTAGCACAACAATGAATTTTAATAAGCCAAATCTTGCATAGAAGTGTACCAGATCACATACAAACCATACATAATCCTAAACAATCCTATGATCTAGCAATGATTCAGATTGATGGCACACATTCTCTTAAAAATAAGCAGAAACATGAGCTTTTCTGATTAAGGCAATGTTATCTAATTCTTAGCAAGCCAAAGTGTTCAATAAACCACCAAACTGACAATCAAACTAACACACAACCTAACAACACCCTAACAAGTGTAAAATACAGGTTTAAACACAAGATTCTTAACAATAATCCAAATTAAAAGACAGATCCAAACACTCCTTTAAATCCGATAAACACAAAATTTTCAAAGCAACTCCAATCAAGACTTAACCAAACTGATTGAACACTATCTAAGCATGCATACAAGTCCTATTTAAGTAGTTTTAAGCACTCAAACATACATTTAACACCTTAACATGCAAAATCACATAAAGCACATAATTTTCAGAAAACTAAAAATTGGAATAAGAAACAAGGAACTACCTTAAGGGTCCTACATCCAGGACCCTTAGTGGTTGAAAAACCACCTCCAAACAAGCCCGGGCTTGTGCTGAACTTTGTTGAGGTTCTGATGAAGTTTGCTTAACAAAAATGAATAAGATTGGTCCCTTTTTGAATCTGCTAAGAGAAAAGGGAACAAAGCTTGTGTAAAAGCTTAAGAGCTTACCTCTAGCTTATAAATTAAGCTAGAAGGAAACCTTATCTTATAGGTCAGATTATGATAAACTTAAAAAAAGGAAGAAATGACCAAACCAATGGCTATTTTAAACTTGGGTACCCACTACACCAGAACAAGCCATGGTGTTATGGACATACACAAGCTCAAATACCATCATACCAACACAATTAATCACCATTTTAACAGGTTTTGAATGAAATTTAATATTTGAGAAAAGACTTAAAAAGAAAATAGAAACTTGGAATTTAAAAACTTTTTGCTGAAAATCAAACCAAACTCAAACAATTATAACTTAAATCAACTGAAATGTAAAGGGAACTCAATATTTCTCATCAACAACACTTAAACCATTTATATTCCTTAATAAACTGGATTTACAAAGCTTGTGAAAAAGGAGAAAAATCAAGAACAGGAATAAGCTAAGTCCTACATGCCTTTATATAGAGGCTACAATGTGATTCTAGAAGTGAATAGAAGCTAAAAACCCTAACACTTGAACTTCCAATCTTGCCCTTGGACGATTTTGAATTTTTCAGTAAAAAATAAGCCATGTGAAGATCTTTGGCTTGTAGCTGAGATGCCAGTGATGAAAAAGAGATATTGGACGTCCATTTAGCCTTTGAGAACACGAAATTGTTGTGGGATGTTGATTTGCTGCCAAGTTTTTTGTTTGAGAGTTAATAGTGGGGTAGGGGAGGGTTGCACAAGCATGTGAGGTGATGGTGATGGGAGTTTAAGGGTGGTTTTGGGTTTAAGTGGTGTTTAATCAATGATCTGGAAATAATTACCCAAAAACCCTTTGATTTAATTGATGTTCTTCCTGGGAAAAATTAGGGTTTAAGGGTGGTTTAGGGACGGGTTTAATCCAGTTTGGGGGGTTAATTATTTAAACTTGGTGTTTGGAGGGAAGGGTTAAACTGAATTAATTATTCAGTTTAAGTGAGTGGAGAGGTGACATGGAAGAAAGAGGCGTTTTGATTGGGTAATGGGTGTGAGTGGGTGAGGTGTCAGCTTGTGAGTGGAGGGTTTGTCTTAGGTTGTCTGGCAGGAATGCCCCCTTATCTTTTCAACTTTGTTCATGTTGTATTAAATGGCTATCAACGCCCATTTAACACATATCAACTTTTGAACTTTGGCAATTTTGGCACAACAAGTTTTGAAACTTGTTTTAAGGACTACAAGTGTAATTTTGGCAATCTTCAAGGGCTGTTTTTGACATGTCTAAATACTTTAAGGCCTTGACTTGTTTGTTGACTTCTTGGAGGACCATTATTGACAATTTAGTTTTGATGAGGGACTAAATTTGCCAATTCTTCAAAGTTAAGGGTCCTTTTTGTAATTTTGACAAACTTTAGGGACCAAACTTGTAATTATGAAGATACAAGGGTATAAAGTGTCAATTCTTCAAACTTGGAGGACCAATCTTCAATATTCTTCAAATCTTCAAGGGTTTTCTTTGGAAAATTCTTCGTTAGGGCTTGGTTCATCGTGCGGCTTCGTTTCCCGTGTTCGTTTTTGAATGATTCTTGTGATCTTTTGTCATTCTCTCAATATCCGTACCTAAAATACACAAGCAACAAACACAAGCATATATTTGGGTATTTTGATGATATTTAATGCATTTTAAGCCCAATTTGGACGATGAGACTATGTATAAAAGCAGTCTCATCATATATATATATATATATATATATATATATATATATATATATATATATATATATATATATATATATATATATATATATATATATATATATATATGATGTAATTTGATTACATGATTGTTTGATGATTATTTTAATACGTATACGAGATATTTATACGACATAGATTGTCACAAGGAACCCTAACTCCCCTAGCAAATTAATCGAAGCTATTCCCGTAGGAATTCTAGCTATTCCAGATCTAAACCAAGTTGTGGATATGTATGATCCCAACAAAATGGTTGATACTCGTAGAAATGTTGATAGTAGTTGATTATAATCTTGAAGAACAATTGGCTAGATTAAATATGATATCGATGTCATGACGATCTTTCCTTATTGAAGGTCTACGTAATTATTGGCCTATTCTACATGATGGATTTGATGGATTAAGTTGGTTGATTAAAGGATAAACATAAGAAAGATGAGAAGGAGGGAGATGATGAAGTAGAGAGAGAAAGGAGAGAAGGGAGAAAAGTAGAGAGAGAAAGTAACGATGAATTATCAAAATTGTGAAATGAACAACCACCCCTCCTAACATGCTAGGAGGGGTTATATATAGCCCACCCTACATGTGGGCTATATGGGCTATACTTGGATCACGAGCCTAATACATTAATATATCGTTGGAGCGACCGATCCTTCATAAATACGTAAAAACGTATTTCCAACAATCTCCCCCTAAGGGAGGTCGCTCCAAGTTACAAAGCTCTAAATATTCTATATCTCGTGATCTATGCTAACTAAGATGTGACCGAGACTTTATTGGGAAAAACGTATTTCCAACAATCTCCCCCTAAGGAAGGTCACATCTTTTTACAAAATCTTAAACCTAGCATATATGCTTGAGTCTTCGATCTTGTTCTTGTGAATATGCTTGATGTGATCTTTGACTTAAGTCTTGAGCATGTTTTCTTGCCTTGGCCTTGTGCATTCGTCACTTGTGACATTCGCCTCTTCGTGACTTCATGTTCCACATACTTATACTTTTAAATTCTTGAAAGCTTCAGAGTTTGATACAGCGGAAGACTTGACCTTCAGGCTTTCTTGAATTTGTTGAAGTACTAATTGTATGTAGTATAAGCATGTGGTGACGACTTCTTCTGGATTGTACACCGCAATGCCACCTTCTTGTTACGCTGCATAAGACAGTTAGCAACAAACAATATACACGGATGAAATGGCCTTGAACATTTCATTCTAATTCGGTATCATTTTACCTCCGGTCGGTGAAGACCGTTGGACGATATTAAATATCGTACTTGTGGCAGGTAGTTTCAATAAAGAACCTCCTTGACAAGATTTCGCGGGTAAACCCGTTCTCTTTACTCGACCGTCCAAAGCTGACTGCGAACGTAAAGAGTGAATCATTTGGATAATCTTATCCGCATGATTTGAAGCCGTCAATTCATGTTCCTGGAACAAGTGAAGTTCAATTACGAACCGCACCATCGTTGCTTTCCAGTTGTCACTAGCTTGATTCATATAGAATCTTGCAAGTTACCTACCAAGTGCTGTTTGATGTTAACACTAGAAGGATTTACATTCGTCACTGTAAATACTTAATAGTATTACTCTGAATGTTCTGGCAAGATCACTAAGATATTGCGTAGAGGCCTGGAACGTGTTTAAATTCATTTAAGAATTAAACCACTGTTGCTTTCCAGTTATCACAAGTTTGATTCATAAAGAATCGCACAAGTCACCTACCATGAGCTTTTTGATATTCGCTCAAGAAGGATTTCCATCTTCATTGTAAATACTTTCGTATTACTCGGATGTTCAGGCAAGATCATGAAGATTTTGCGTAGGACTCTTAAGATCTTTCTTACTTTTCACAGTGTGTGAAGAAGCAAGGAAATATGAAAGTGTGTCCTAATGAGATATTTGATGATCTCAAATGGCTCTAGACTCGATCGTGCATTTTGGATTTTAGTGATCGGAGGCTGGAGAGGAGTGCCACCTTTTCAATACCAATTTATTCGGAGTGAATAAATCAATAGATAACGTGTTGATCTCCGTGTGATTAAAACAAATACCTTTTGAGAGATATTTGAGTTAGCTGGGAAGGGTTGTGCATTGCATCACTGGGTCCATGATTTCTTTCTTCAATATCGAGAATCATTAACAAAAATGATCTCAATAGCATATGTATTGACCCGGTTTCTGCCTAAAGTTGTAAGGAGGGCTTCTTTCTTTACACCCTTTATCTTTACAATTCTTTTTCATTCTTCAACCCCTTCAATGCTTACCAATACGTCATAACTAGCACCTTGTTGTGATTGTTCCAGTGCTAACTTAAGTACTTGGTCGGCATTCAGCTACGTTCACAATCTTTCTCTATCTTTCCTAAGGACTACTATTTCTAGCTATGGAATGTCCTTGGGAAGATTCCTCCGGTTCTAGAGAAATCATTGGACTTTAACCTATCCTACCACTCTTATGTCACCACAATCTTCACCATCGTGAATAGAGATGTTTTGGGTAAGTGTATGTCACCATGAAATCCATTTTGAAGTGCAAATCCATTTTGCTCCCCCTTAACATATGCCACGATATCTGAAAACATTTCGCACATGTCGGGATGAGATAGCACGTTAAGTCAAACCATTTGTGATTAATCATTTCCCATATTAAATCACATTTTCTCCCCCATATTAAAAATATTAACCCAATCGATGTTTTTAATATCAATTGATTTAATAGCATTTTAAGAAAATTTGGGAAGAAAGATGCAAAGCCAGTTATCTTCATGAGTTACACAAGCTCCCCCTCAAATTAATGAGGGTCTACTTGAAACGTAAATTAAATACCTTTTAAACACGAGTGTAAGGTATTTAACACGTGCAAAGATCATATATGATAATGAATTCACAATATTAGCAATTTACGAGGTAGGACCTGAATGATGGAGAACATCATATGAAAGATTCACATGGTTCTTGTTCACGAATGATGGTCACCTCGTCACGTCCCCGAGAAAATTAATTCCCGTTGTTGAGTCAAAGCTTTCTGGTGAAATACTTGACTTGATTATGAAAATCGGGTTGCTATCTGAAATAATAGCAAACCATTTTGAGCATGTTTTAAAAGTTTGAACTTCTGCTCGAACTTTATTTACAACCCCGTGTCATTATTGAATGACATTTCTAGTATCGTAAATATTATCGATTCCAAAAGACATGCTCTTTTTATCAAAACATTTTTGAACACACAATTTTGAAAGATTTAGAAAAACCTTTTGAGAAATTCTTGAAAAATTGTGTTCAAAGTTTTGAAAACCAATTACTTGAGCTTAAGATTTGGAATATCTTAGGAAAGCTCAAGTCCGAGAAGTTGTAAACTTCTCGTTGTTAAGGATAAGTTTTTCATCGGCGATAAACTTTCCTTTTATCTGAAGAGCGGGTCCTAAGCTGACATTTACTTAGAAGTCGTGTTCATGAGCTTGAAAACTTTGACTGTTTTAACGGAAAGCTCATGACCGAGAAAGGTTAATTTCTCGTTACGAGGAAAAGTTCTCTTATTTAAAAGATACAATTTCCTTTCTGAGCTTAAAACTTCGAATGTTTTAATACAAGCTCATGACCGAGAAATGTTAATTTCTCGTTATGAGGATAAGTTATCATAAAAGATAATCTTTCCTTTATTTGAAGTTCGAGTTACAGTCTGACATTTAACTGTAAGTCATTGTGCATGAGCTTAAAAACTTTGAATGTTTTTTGATATAAGCTCATGTCCGAGAAAAATTAATTTCTCGTTGTTAGGATCAGTTTATCATCGGCGATAAACTCTCCTTTCTTTGAAGCACGGGTTACCATCTGATATTTAATGATAAACCATTTACACGAACTTAAAACCTTTGAATGGTTTTAGGATAAGCTCGTGTCCAAGAAAAATTAATTTCTTGTTAAGAGGGTAAGTTATCGTTGCGTAGATAAACTTCCCTGTCTCTGAAGTCTGGGTCGTCGTCTGTCATTTAACGAGGAACCATTATGCATGAGCTTAAAAACTTGGAATGTTTTTGATATAAGCTCATGCCCGAGAAAAATGAATTTCTCGTTTTTAGGATAAGTTTATCATCGGCGATAAACTTTCCTTTCTTTGAAGATCGAGTTATAGTCTGTGATGTGACTATAAGTCCTTTTACACGAGCTTAAAACCTTTGAATAGTTTTAACGGAAGCTCGTGTCCGAGAAAAATTAATTTCTCGTTTTGAGGATAAGTCATCATCGGGATGAACTTTCCTGTCTTTTGAGAGCGAGTTACAGTCTGTTATGTTACTGTAAGTCCTTGTGTAAGATTTAACCATGAATCCCCTGAGATACTAGTTTCTCCGATATCTGCTTCTTCAGCAACCAAACTCTAAGAGTGTCCTTAGTTGAACGGTATACAACGATTGGACCGCTTCGTTCTTTTGGAACATCAACTTTGGTACCTGCATTCTCATTAGGAGTTTGTATACTGTTGCATGGGTTAGAAGCACGTGGGGGTTCACGGTTTTCTTTTCTTGTGTCAGAGGTGGCCTGAGGGGATGATTCACTTGTCTTAGTTGGCAAACGTTTCCTTTTATAGAAAACCTTAAGTTCAGGCTTAAGTGATGTATCATCCTTTGCAATTTCCTCCCTAGTAGTCTTCGTAGAATCAGAGACAATCCTAGTTAAAGGGCACTCGTTTCCTACAAGAGTGAAAGTTCTACCAGTGGGGTGCCACATTTTACCAAAGGGTTTGATTTTAGCGACCCACTGGGATTTAAGTCTAGCACGGGAGTTCACCTCATTAAGTAGTTTCTTGATACAGGAATCATGATTTGCCGTAAAGACACATTTTCTACATGTTTTACAGGTAGCATATTTAATGTCCGAGTAAGATCTAGAATTCCTAGATGATTGATTAATGCTCCTAGGATGTGACATGCTACGGTTAGCAGTGTTGGGTAAACTAGAAGGCATCTGACTAGGTTTGAAATTCATATCTCTTACTTGTGTCTTTTGCTTAGCTTCCCTTTGACCAAAATCCTGGCGCACATCAGTTGAACTAGTTCTAGACGTGTTCATTGAGCTATTCTTAGAGAAACTAGAGGCAATCATGTGATGAGGTCTTGCCAAAACTGATTTAGTCACATTAGGCCTAGTTGGTGGAGTGACTGTTCTAGAAATATGACCTAAATCAACTTGGGAGGCAAACCGCGGTCTCGAGGATTGTGGTCGCTCGGATCTAAATGCAGTAGGTTGTCTGACAATCGGTTGTCTGACGAACTGATTTGTAGGCGGTTTCCCCAAGATTGATGGTTTTTCAAGCTTAGTGTCCACACTAGGTCCTCTATTTTTCCTTAACTTGTTTTTCAACGCGGCTATAGCAAAGACCTTTTCCTGTACTTGAGCCTTTAATGTCTCATTCTCTTTAAGCACTCTATCTTGGGATGCCAATTTAGACTCTAGTAACTGAATTTGTTTCAAAAAATTATCCTTTTCAGCTTTCGAATCCAAAACTTTTTGATCCAATTTTCTTTCAAGAACAACGTTTGACTTTTCAAGTTTTTCAAAGTATGTTTCAAATTTGTCCGTTTTCTTAGAAAATTCAAGTTTGGCATCCTCAAGATCTTTTGATTGCCGAGCTACGATCGTTTCGAGCTCTTTAATCTTGGAATCAGAATCAGTTAACGAGGCAGTTATAAAGCATTTATCATGATGTACTATAGCATTTTGAACACTTTCTCCCCCATTATGACTCACATCGGATGAATCAGAAGTGGTATTTCTATCACTCTTTTCCATCCCATGTTTGTCATAATTAGGTTCAGAATGCTCAATATGCGGTATGTCATCAGCATATACATCATAAACAACATTACATTGTACCATGTTTGCAGGCGCTTTGTCATAAACGGGTACGGTGTCAGCAAAAGAGATCTCGTGAACAGTCCCTGACGTGCCACTGGTATCATGTTGTCCTCCTGATTCCGTGCTCTTGGCATTGATAGGCTCCAAGTTTTCAACCGTATGACCAGTTTCCTCTTGCATCGAAGAGTCTTGCACTCCATTATCATACCCTTGCTGAAGTCGAGATCTTTCATAAATCGAAGACGAGACTGATGTCATGAGTTTCAAAATTGTATCACGGAAGACACGAAGCTCGGTATGTGTATCTCGAAGAAATGATTGGCAAATCACTAAACTTTCAGGCTTGATGATATTGAATTGGAGGAAAGGCGTGAGTTGTGTCACAAGAGCCTTATATGCAAGTGCCGATGCAGAGTGATTGAAGTTTTCATTGTTGAGTTGCTTGGCGAGTTGGGTCAAACTGGTGAAAATTGAGTCGATGAATATATGACGATCTTGTCCAAAGATTGTCACAAATTCGCTCCCTCCTTGAATCCCCGAAAGAGTGACAAGATGAGACTGGAGCATTTGAAAGGAAGTGATGCCACTTTTCCTAACTTTGTTTTGCATTAAATGTGATTCTCCCTTTTGACATGTCGAATCGAACGAATCCATTAAATATCGATTAAAAATGACGTGGATGTTGTTGTTTTTGGGATTTTAGAATTCGTGAAAAAACGAAAGACCCGTAAATAACACTTAAAATTCCTCGATGTATGATATAAAGGAAGCTCGTCACTTTGACTCGTCACGTTTTGCTTGAAATCCGGCCACAATAACGTTTATCCCGACAAATATTTTTTTTCACGTTAATACTTTCAAAATACCCGCCTCAACACGATTTGCCAAAGGCAAGGATATCAAGTGACAAAATATACCAAATTAATTTAACTATAAAATGAACTAAAAAAATTAACTTTTTTTAAATTCTAAAAATAAAAGGTTAACTAAAACTGTTACTAAACGAAAATTAAAAAAAAAAACGGATATATCCAAAAAAATAAAAAAACCTGATAAACATGGGACGCGTGGCCTTCTGTTCACCCTCGAAACCTCTTAGTAACCTCCGCCCAATATATTAATTTTCCTTTGACTTTTTAGACAAATCTCAATTCCCAAAACTCAGCTAAATACGTCTCTTTCTATCTCATCTCCCAAAACAAAATAATACACTCTCTCTCTCTCCTCAAAAACTTTGTATCCTCCATCCTAATATTCTCTCAAAACTCAAACTGAAAAACCAATCATCCAAGAATCATAATCAAAATCAGCATCCACGAATCAAACAAGTTCCCTTAATGGATCTCGAATCCAAATAAACTTAATCACACTCATGAAGAAAACACTGTTTTATGGCTTCAAGATCCCTTAATGGATCTCGGGTAGGTTTAATTTTGTTTATTTGTTGAGTCCCTCTCTCATCTGTAGAGTCTTTCTGTCAATTGATGTTTTTCTTTGATCGATTGAGCGAATTAAAGAAAGATTGTAACAACGTTGTTACAAATCTTCTTTAAATTCGTAGATTAATGACAGATCAATGATGATTTTGTTCAAAGCTCGTAAAATCTTTAAAGATTTACTAGATGAGTTGAATCTGAGATCGGTTTTATGTTTTGTTGATCGAGGATGTTGTTTTTGAGACTGAGATCGTGAGGATTGTGTGAGTCTGTGTGTGAGGTCGAGTCTGAGTGATTAGGTGAATTAGTTTGTTGTGGGGTTTTTTTAAAATCAGTGTGTTGTGGGTTTTTAGAGAGAGTGAAGGGTGTCGAGGGTTGTGGGTGCACGAGTGGTAGTCGAGAGTGAGGGTTTCAGTCGAGAAATGAGACGGTCTCGAGGGTGTTGGGGGGGGGGGGGGGGGGTGACCGAGAGAGTTAAGAGTCAAGGGTGGGTTTGAAAAGAGGGGATGTTGTTGAGTGTCTAGACGAGGGGAGGGAGTGAGGGTCTGTGGGAGGGTGTTGGGTCGAGAGGTTTTGAACGAGGGTGTGACGAGGGTCGTGTTGGAGTCGAGTCGTGGTTGTCAGAATGAGGGAGTTGGGGTCGAGAGGGTGTGAGGGTCTTGTGACGAGGGAGTGTATGAATCGAGAGAGGATGGGTGACCGAGAGAGGGTTTGTGGGGTTTTTGGATTCTGTTAAGCGAGGGTGAGTGATAGAGTTGGTTTGACCGAGAGAGGTGAGGGTGTCGTTATGGGTGTCCGAGAGAGTTAAGGTGAGAAGAGGGTGAGTTGGTGAGAGACGAGAGTTGGGGTGGGAGTCCCAGTGTTTGTCGAGAGTGGGGAGTTTGGGTTATGGATTTTTTGAAAAAAACAAAACAGTTTTTGGATTGTATTTCGAGTCTGTCCCATTATGTTTGAAATGGTTCATTCGGAAGAATTTATTCATTCGGAACTTTTCATTCATTCGGAAGTGTCATTCATTCGGAAGTTTCGTTCATCCGGAACTATTCGTTCATCCGGAACTTTTCGTTCACCCGGAACTTTTCTTCACCCGGAACTTCTTCACCCGGAACTTTTCTTCACCCGGAACTTTCTTCGTCCGGAAGTTTCTTCATCCGGAACGTTTTCGTCCGGAACTTTGAGTGGAAGAACAGTAATGATGGGACAAATTTGGACAGGTTTATTGGACAGAACACGAAACCCAGATAGGATAAAAAAATGTTAAATAAAAAACTGATTATATATAAAAAAATTAAAAAGGTTATATTAAAAAAAAAAAAAAGATTATAGAAAACCCTGATAGGATAAAAAAGGTTGAATATAAAAAAATTATAAAAAAATGGTTATAAATAAAAAAAAACTGATTATAACAAACTGATAAAAAAGAAACGAATAATAAAAAATTAAAATGGAAACTGATTAAATAAAAAAAATTGATTTTTGAATAAAAAATTTGTGATTTTTATATAAAATAAGTAAATCAAAGATTTAATTATGATTTAAAACATAAAAACACAAACTTTATATGAAAAATACAAACTTTTTATGATTTAAAACATAAAAACACAAACTTTATATATAAAAAAAACAAACTTTTTAATATAAAAGCTTGATTAAATCAAAACCCACCAAAATCAATAAAAAAAATAAAAGCAAAAATAAACCAATCAAACCTTGGCTCTTGATACCAATTGAAGGTCTACGTAATTATTGGCCTATTCTACATGATGGATTTGATGGATTAAGTTGGTTGATTAAAGGATAAACATAAGAAAGATGAGAAGGAGGGAGATGATGAAGTAGAGAGAGAAAGGAGAGAAGGGAGAAAAGTAGAGAGAGAAAGTAAAGATGAATTATCAAAATTGTGAAATGAACAACCACCCCTCCTAACATGCTAGGAGAGGTTATATATAGCCCACCCTACATGTGGGCTATATGGGCTATACTTGGATCACGAGCCTAATACATTAATATATCGTTGGAGCGACCGATCCTTCATAAATACGTAAAAACGTATTTCCAACACTTATAGAGTGGATTTTGACAAAACCTTACCACCTATAAAGGTGTCATCTGATTCGGTGTCACCCAATTCTTAAATTAAAATCGAAGAGGTAAATGTTGCACCTGAGGCTGTCATTGGAACCATTACCCAAAAGCCTCTTGTCACTAGTATCTTTCCGAGAAGTCTAATTGAATGTGTGAGTCATTTCATACTAGTGACTCATTTGGTAACTATTGTTGTAAGAGCTATATGACTGGAAATTAAGTGTTGTCCATGTCGAACTTTTATTGCCTTTTCAAGGTCTAAGAATAAGGTTGAAAGTATTGGAGAATGAGGTAGGATATTGCATTGAGTATGATTTGATTGAAAACTTGAATTAAGTAAAATTTAACTCGTATGGAATATGAGATTGTTAAGAGGAAGTCGTTGAGTCCTGTGATTGAATTATAAGGTTTTAAATGATTGTTGGTTCGTGTTAAGGGTTGTTCCTAGGCCATTGTCCAATGACGAGGATGCCTAGTGTCCAAGAAATAAATTGAAGAAATCTTCTTCTGAATTGGGACTGATGGATCTTCCGGGACAGGTGGGGAACCTAATGACTCTTGTAGATTAGTATTTATTGTGGTATCTTTTAAAAATCCATAACTTAACTGAGACATCAGTTGGTAGGATGAGTTCTTGGAATTGTATGACATAGTGACACGTAATGTATTACGGTACAATTTTTGACTTGTTTGAGATTAATGAAAAGGCTACCTCTGATTGCTAAATCATACATGTATCGATGTTATCTATCATTTCTTGCTTCTTCCTAATGTTTGCATTAGTGATGCAACCATTGAACAAGTACTCATCTTGATTTGAGTTACGTTGTGGATTATTCTTTTTGAGTGCCATCAAGGTCATGAACCTCATGATTTATTTGGCTAAGCTCATTTCCTATCATATTGTAGTTAGTTCTTGGTGAACAACTCTTCATCACTCTTTTGCAGAATACTCATTATTTTTATAAGATAAAACAGTATCCCTTAAGAAAAATTGAATTTTCATCACCATATGGATTATTTAAAGTGAGATTTATAAGTAATCGTTATCGAAATAGAGTTGTTTATAAAACAATTTGGAAAACTTAATTGCTTCCATAACGAAGAACATCTCTGTAAATTCATTTTGATTCTTATTCCAGAATTAAACATGAAATTAGTTTTTATTTTAAACATGATGACAAAGTTTTGACGAACTGAGTATTGCATCGTTAATCCTAAAATTATATATAGATGCGCGCCTACATACAATTTGGAAGGGACCATGCAAGGCTGATTAGTAGTCACCATGAAATTATTAATAAACACTAAATTTTTTTTGAAGATTGTGAAAGATTAAATTTTATGAGATCTGCGAGAAGTAAAAAATAGGGACATATTGTTAAAGACACCTACATATGTGCCCGTACCATTTATTATTCTGAATGGAATTTACTCATCTGTGGATATTGTCTTCATTGACAATTGATATTCCCTCCTTGTCCAGTTCTCTCGTGGTGAGATTCTTTGGAAAAGTATCTAATTATCGAGTATTGATACCCGACTGGATGTATCGACGTTCCTATCATTTCTTTTGATTAGATTTCATTTGAATAACCCGGGTAACATCCAAGGAGCTTTCAAATGCGTACTCAAATCATGAAAACATGGGATATATTCATATTCGTTAATGTTTTCGTCTTCATCTGATTTGAAATTCTCTCGCGTAAATTATGCATTGACCTTACTCTTTTTAAGGTTAGTTATGTCTTCAGATATCCTTGAATTTGTGAAGGATTATGAGTTATTATTAGCATGTACATTGTACGTCAGCACCATCTGAATCAAAAGAATTACCGTGCAAGTGAGAGAGTTGTCAGAAAAAGCTTTTATTCTACCGAGGTCGTCATCATGAAGAGCTATGGTGTTATCATTCCTTATATTTATTGATTACCGCGAACTAACTAAATTGACGATCGAAATCGTATCCATTATCCAAGATGAAAGATTTGTTCGATCATTTACAAAGTTCTAGCGTATATTCAAAAATTTGATCCACGACATAGTTATCGTCAATTTCGCGTCCGCGAAAAAGATTATCTATTACAATCACTACATCTAGAACTTGTAACGAGCATTATGAGTTCATGTGATACTGTTTGGATTGACCAATGCACATGTAGCATCCATAAATTTGGTAAATCACGTGTGTAGGCTGTAATTTGATAAATTCATGCTTGTGATCATTAAGGACTATTTGTTTGTTTCTAAGAATAGGAAGGAGTTAATAATCATTTATAGACTGCCCTGAATTGGCCGAGTAGTGAAAACCTGTACCTTGAGTATTTAACATGTGATTAAGGCTTAATCCTTTACATTATTTGACCATGTGATTAATAGATAATGGAATATATTGAATCTTCAAAAATTAGAGCCATTTATGACTTTGGGTTTTACCAAAAAGAAAGTGCAAATATGTTTTGACAAATGTTTTATCAAAAGAATTTTTAAGGGATCATTCCCTTATACCCAGAACATTTAACTAAACTCCTTTAGGGGTAAATGTTTGTGCATACCTCAAGATAACCTAGGAGGAATTGAGGAAACCATTTAAACCATGATTTGGAATTTGGAACGACAATTTTTGCTTTTCAAACTAAGAAAATTTTGACCAAAGTATAAGCGAAGCTTTTTTGAACATTTACGGATCTTATTAATTATTTTCGATAAATCAACAAAAATCGTGTTAACTAAATTCAAATTTATTTTGGAACATTTTTCTATAATTGGAAGAAATGAGAAATTTAAAATTTTTACGTTTACGTTTCGTAAAATTAAATATTTATTACTTAATTACTTGTAATATTTATCGACGCTTTAAACGTCGGATTGAGCAAAACTAATAAAGATAATAGTTGAGACGAAACTAAAACTTAGAAAATATGAAGAAAGAATTTCTGAGTGAATGGTGGTCATGATAATTATTTCATCAGGGAAAGTGAATGTAGATACTGACACATTATGTAAAAAGGATAATAGAGATAATAAAAGGGGTTCGCTGCTAATGTGAACCATTAGAATAGAGATACTGATGGCGTTAAATGTTTAAAAGGCTGTTTGTGGTGGCCTGAATATGGAGGTTTGTGAGATTTAGTTATGTTACAATCTCATAAGTTTAAGTATTCTATTCATGCCATTTCTGATTAAATGTATCTTTATCTGAAGAAGTTGTACTGATGGCAAATTGTGAAGGCAGACGTCGCCTCATACGTTAACGTCTAACTATTGCAAAGGTCATCATCTGAATTTGATTCGATTTGGGTCATCGTCGACAGACTAACAAAATCTACTAATATTTATCTTGTTAATGATAGATTCTCGATGAAGAAAGTGATTCTTTTGTATTTAAAGGAGTTGTGTAAACATAGTGTGAATTTATCGATCATCTCTATCAAGATCCTCGCTTCGCATCGAATTTCTAGAGATTTGCTTAGAAGTCATTGGGAACGAACCTTGATGAGAGTACTGTTTACCACCCCAATCGAAGGGACGAGGTAAAGTAATGATACAAAACACTAGAAGTGTTGTTTTCTGCTTGAATAATTGACCTTTGGTAATAGACCGTATAATCGTTTTCCTTTGGAGAGATCATCATTGATAATTATCGTATTAGGATCGAGATCGAATCTTGTGAGGATCTAAATATGAGAGCATCTGTAAGCAGGAGTTGGGATGAAGACACCCGACATACACCCATTGTGAGTTGGACATGTCTTTTAGGTTTAAGGTTGCCTATAATGACAAACCTAACCTTACAAAATACCCGACCCGCGAGACTTGAAATGATTGTTGAAATTAGGATCTGATTATTGACTGCCGGTAGTGGGTAAGAGGTTATGTGAATATGAAAAGTAGATCTTAAAGTGCAGGATGGGTAGCGAAGTTATTCCAAAAAATTTCACCTTGGAAAAATGAATTGATGATCTGAAAGATCATGGAAAATAAGTCCTCGTTGTATGGGACCATTAAGATAATGTAATGATTGGTTTGAAAGGCATATAAGCTGGATCTACCCTAGGACTTCAAGGGTTGCGCGAATTATGTTTCGTATATCGGACTTGATAAAATGTCTATCAAGTGAAAATCTGATTACTTCTTGATGAAGTTTAGATCGGCGAAAAGTTGCATTCATCAAAAACCCGTGAACATCATGGATAGAGAAAGTAAGTCCACATTAAGCCTGATCGTATTCCCGTAGTTATACTTGATGAAACTCACGTATGGTAATGAATCACACTTGAGAGAAAAGACCGAATGTGGAGGAAATACCCACATGGCTCTAACACTGTAAGAAGCAAGTAGTAAGATAAATTGATCTTTGAGGACAAAGATCCTGTTTAGGGGTAAATGCTGTGACAATCCGTCAATTTGTGGTCGATATTTTATTCTCAAGTATTATTTAAAATCATTACTTTAATGTTATATTATGAACTCACTCATTTTTTGGAAGAAATTTGGGTTTACGTCTTGAAGTAGCGTCGACTACGTCTAAACCGGAGAATTCTACGTTGCGTGCTTACGTTTACATACACGGTTTTGGTGACAGTCCGATATTTCAGGAAATAAATTTATTCTCGAATATCATGATGGAATTTTTAATTTGTGTTGGTTTATAAAGTCATAAATTTACGAGAAGAAATTAGAGCTTACGTGAATAATTTAGCGTCCTTTACGACTAAACCGGAAACCTTAGGATACGTATTTATGTGTTTGAACTCCGTTTTTGATGAGACAATTTTTATTAGATTCGTTTTGTGCCGTTGATTCATAAGTTATAAAAAACTTTTTTCGTAGAACGACCCGAGGGCAAGCAAATCGAGGAAACTAGAATCGAGAAGTACTCATAAATTAATGGGGATGAGACAAGATAAATCTTGCCCCACCCCCACAATGGGACGGCCAAAACAACACAACACATCAAATATGTGTCAAGTTTACATAATAAACTAGGACACTTGTCCTAGTTTACTAACCAAAACCATTTTTCATCAAAACCACTCAACCTAAACTAGCTACTTCATTTTATTACATGCAAATCACACAATTCTCTCTCTCACTCTCCATCTTGCCATCCATTATACCCCAAAAACACCACCATTTGATCTAAATGCAATCATAAATCTTATGTTATTCTTGAATAAGATGATGTACTCTTGAAGTCTTGTTGATTGGAGGTGATCATAACATCTACAAAGGAGTTTCTTTGGTGTCTAGGGATGATTTTCCACAAGGTGTTCATAAAGTTGGGTGATCTTGAAGTTGATTTTGGTTTACCACAAGATTTGTCATCAAAATCCAAGCCTTGATAATAACTTTCCCTATCTTGGTTGGTAACAAGATCATTCCTTCCATTTTATTTTTATTTTGTAAATGTAATTTTTTATTTTCATTCTAAATGTATATGTATATGATGATATATGATAATCAAAGGTACTATGTGGGGATCTTGTGTTGATAAATTTGGTTAAAATGATTAAAAGCTACATGAAAAGATGTTAAAATCATGTCTAAAATTGTAGGTTGTGTAAAACAGTAAAGAACCATATGATAACTTGTTAAAATGACTTGGATAATTTAATATACAGTAAGGTATGTGACTTTTACATATGTGAGAGTTGGCCACTCAATGAAATCCATAAAATGAGTGAGATATGATCAAAACATTATTGAAGTTCAAATCTATATAGTCTGTTTTGGACGAATTATTAGAGACACTTAGAGGATGAATGAGAAGTAGCTAAAAGAGAGTTAATTGTAGCACATATCATGTAATTTTTTCTGCCCAAAAATGAGCTTCTATCATCTTATAGAACTCAAGATATGGTAAAAATGGTGAAAGTGAGTTTCAAAATCAGATTTGTAAAATAAAAGTATATATTATAAAATTAGTACTCAAGTAAAACTAATATAAAATACCTACCTAAAACCGACTAACTTATATATTACTTATTAATAAGTTATATACTTTGATGAGTAAATGTGACATTTTATAAAAATTACAAATTGATATGTTTTATAAGTTATAAAACTGTATACATAAGTTTTACGTCTATTCGGTTAAAACCGAAAGATTAACGTTTTCGTCAATTAAAACTTAGACGGTCGGACTCGTCTAATGTAAACTTTTTATAACTCGTATACTGATGTATAAGTACAGTTGACAAGTAAAAACCGATAAAACCCGAGCTTTATAACTTATGGACATTAACGGGCCAAAGTAGCCTTATTGGACTATTAACCCAACTAATTTGGCTAAACACTAATGGAATTACTCATTGGACTTAACCCACTTGGGCCCAACATATGAGAAAAGGCCTGGTATTAAAGGTATAAATGGACTAATATAATGTATTAGGCTTTTAATGGGCTTATTGGGCCTTAACGTGGAATTGGATTGAAACTAGTGTAACTAGTCAAAATTTGACTAACACATAACACTATAATGTGTATGAAAAGATAAAATCCCACTTGATCATAATCATACTTATAAAGTCATCATATATATACATAGCCATTGTTTTTATAAAGTCATTGGAAAAGAGTCTAAGACGAGTATTATTTGTCTAGGTTTTCGTGATTGAAGCACGTACCGTACATCCAAATCGTCGATAACCCGTCTTTCCCATCAACGTGAGTTCATAGCCGCGCACTCTTCTAAATGTTTTATGGAATGGTTTATAAACCCGCGAGGGAGATAACATGTTAGTTTTAATAAAATAGGACACCAGTTGTCCCGATTGCTTGTTTATTGATTTGGACCCGAATGATTATATGACCCGATGAATGATTATATGACCCGATGTATGAAATGAAATGGATTATTATAGTTAGGTTATGTCACTAAAAGTCCCATTAGCATGAATTGTGAACTACCGGAATCTGGTAGACGCTTATGCATATAATAGTACTATTTGGGGAAGATCACCCCAGTTCGCGCCTTGACGGTTGATCCCCGTCGTGCCACATTGATTGGTAAGCGAATTTATGTATGAGAAGATTTATATAAGCGTGATTATTGTGACGACACGCTGTTTTAGATGGGCAAATGAATTTCGGGTTAGCTACCCGTTGTTTGGTATAGTAAGGTAGCAATGTCATGCGACTTATAATAATCCAATAACAAAAATACTGATATACGCATTGAATTATGATATATTGCTTGACTAGCAATACGGGGTCTTATTATTGATATTATGTTCGTATTTTGGTTTTACATAGCCATTTTCATATAACGGTTTTTATTACACCTTATACAGCGTTATAAAATGTATTGTATGATGTTTTTACGACAATGGTTCGTATAATGGTTTTGAAGGCAGAAGCCTATATTATGAATTATGACAACGATTTGTATAAAATGTCTTTGGCCTATTTTATGACAAGGAATTGTAAAAAATGATTTTCGGTAACGATTATATTTACCGGTGATATATTAATGGTTTATTAAACTCTATGAATTCACTCGGCGTTTTCGCTGACCTTTTCTTTTAACATGTTTTATCTCAGGTACTTGAAGGTAATTCTCGGGAAGACAACAAGAATTTATGGCCCGCACTTAAATAACAATTTCCATTCAAATGATTTGTAAAAATTGTATGAAATACTATGACTTGGGACCTATGTAATTTGATATTTATGAATGGAAAATGCTTTATTATTAAACAACGTGATTTATAAGCGTTGTCTATGATTTGAGTAATGTGCTATCCCGTAACACCAACGACTCTTCCGCTGAACTAAAGTATGAATATTTGGGGGGTGTTACATAAGATTTTGGAATGTAATTCGGAATCCGTCACTTATGTTTTTTAAATGTTATACATTAATTAAGATTTCGGAATCCTATTAATAACAAAGATTTCAGAATGATTGGTTTAATGATTACGGATTATAGACTTATAAGATTTTAGAAAATAGGCTAAGGATTTCGGATAAATAATTCCGGAATCTTTTACTTAAAAGATTTCAGAATATGGATTCCAGATTCGTTTACTTGAAAGATTTTGGAATATTTAGTTTTACTGATTTCGGACTGTGTGATATTAAGATTTTGGAATACTTTTTCTTTACCAGTGATAAACAAGCAACGAGCATTTTTGTTATTCCTAACATTTCGAGTCGTATGAACCATTTAGAGGCAAAACTAAGGCAACCGTTGTCTCTAAATCCTATTCCTAACATTTCCCCCTTATCATTTTGGTTATTAGACCTAATTAAATCTTAGAAACCCTAATAAGGTTTTAAGGATCTAGGTATCGAAACCCTAAATAAAATAAATGGGAAGGTGTAGGATGATTAGAAACATAGAAATATGATGTACCTTAGGCGAATTAAGCTAAAAACACAAGATATGATCCTTTGGTGTTCTTGTTTATCAATGGCGGCAAAGAACAGTGGTGTTTGTGCGTAAACAAAAAAACGGGGAGGGGGAAGTAGAGTTTGACTTGGTAAATTCTTAACAAACATTTGTATTTTAGTTCCTTTAGTTTAGCTTAGTGTTCATTTGGTTTATTAAACTCTAAACTTAACGCCTTTAACTCCTAATTCCCGTTATCTTTTTTAACACCACTAACGCACTTAAACCATTAAACCCTAAAGCTGTAATCGCTTGAGACGCCACAAATATCGCACACATAAAAAACAATCTCATCACCTAAGGCACGAAAAGTCACATATCACAGAAAGCATACATCAAGCTGATATGACATAGAACAATAAACCGTTTTATTTTTCTGAAAAATCTTTTGAAGACATATTTTTGATGACAAAGACGATTTGATATTTTCTCCCTCTTAAATAATGACCTGTTTTCTATTTAAAGAGTTGTAGTCGTTGTTTAAAGAGTCAAATACCCATGAAGATATTTTCCATTTAGTGTTTTTAAAGAAACGATTCTGGTGGCAATAAGATTTCTCTTATTTTATCAAATAAATGCTCTGAAGCGTACATTAATTTGTGTTAGACCAAGTTATAAAGTAAACTTGATCCCTTGTATGATTTTAAAGTAAATCATACTCGAAAAAATTAATTCCCGTTGTGAGCCAACGTTTCCCGAAGAAATACGTGACATTAATACCAAAAGCGGGTTGCAGTCTGAAATAACTACAAGCCATTTAGGCATGTTTCAAAATAATTAGAACTTTTGTACGAACTCTATTTATGGTACCATGTCAATTTTAATCGACATTTCTAAGGCCATAAACATTAGCGTACTAAAAGACATGCGTGTTTGAAAAATGAAAAATATTTTTGGATTTTGTTGATTTTATATTTGTTATGGTTTTTGTAGGTTTTATATTTTTGTATTTTTCTTTTTGGTGGTTTAAATATACACAATTTATACATGATTCTGCAGTTTCTTCTGCCAACTCCTTAAGAGTCGTCGATGAGAATGATTTCATGCCCAGCTTGTCGATCAAAAACTCGATACGTACTCGATCTTAAGCCTTTGTGAAAATATCTGCCAGCTGATACTCAGTGTTGACAAAATACAGCTCAATTATTCTGTTCTCCACTTGCTCTTTGATAAAATTGTAGCGTATGTCAATATGCTTCGACCGAGAGTTTTGAACGTAGTTGCAGCAAAGGGCAATGACGCTTTTGTTGTCGCATTACATCGGTATTTTGTTGAATCCAAGACCGTAGTTATTCAATTGTGATCTCATCCAAAGAACTTGAGTACAACAACCGGACATGGCAATGTATTCTGCCTCCGTACTAGATATCGTAGAGTTTTTCTGCCTTTTGGATGCCCAACTAATGAATCTGTCTCCAAGTAGTTACACACTTCCAGATGTGCTACGTCTAGTATCTTGAGACCCAACATGATCCGCATATGCATATGATATTAGTGCAATTGAGGAGTCTTTCGGATACCATAGACCACGATGAAGTGTTCCTTTAAGGTACCAAAAAATCATTTTCACAACTTGTAAGTGCTTTTTGGTAGGCCGAGCCTGATACCGGGCACACATGTATATAACAAATTATAAATCAAGCCCGCTAGCAGTGAGATAGAGAAGGTTCTGATCATTCCACGATAAAGTTTTGGATCGACAACAACCCCATCTCTATCTCATCTAACTTGGATCTCTCCACCATTGGAGTATCCACGGGGTCACAGTTTTCAAAATGATACTTTTCAAATATTTGATAGCATATTTGGATTGATTAATAAAGATGCCTCTGGGATGTTGAGAAATTTGTAACCCTAAGAAAAATGAAAATTTTCCCATCATCTACAATTTAAAATGTGTGGATATTATTTTCTCAAAACGGTCGGACAATTCTTGGGTAGTGGCAACAAATATTATATCATCAACATAAATTTGTACCACTATCATGTTGGTGCCTCCTGGAGAATGAACAATTTCGGGTCCACTTTGCCTTTGGAGAAGCCTTCCGATATGAGATATGATTACAGTAGATCGTACCATGCGTGTAGAGCTTTTTTCAACCCATAAAGAGCCTTCTTGAGTTTGTACACATGATTAGGATACTCTGATTTCACAAATCCTTTCGGCTGGCTAACATAGACCTCTTCCGTTAGTTCACCATTTAGAAATGTCGTCTTAACATCCATTTGATAGAAGATCATGTTCATGTGAGAAACATACGCAAGGAATAGTCTGATTGCCTCCAATCTTACAACGGGAGCAAAGGATTCTTCAAAGTCAATACCCAATGCTTGTTTGTAACCACGAGCGACCAACCTTGCCTTGTTCTTTGAAATTCCACCCATCTCATCGAGTTTGACCATGTATACCCACAACAAAGTGAGAACATTGACGTTGTCGGGTAACGGAACTAATTCCCATACTTCAAGTCGTTTAAATTCATTAAGTTCCTCTTGCATGGCTTCAATCCAACATGATTGTGTCATAGCTAGTTGCCATGTTTTAGGTTCAATCTGAGAGAGAAAGTCATGAAAGTATCAAAATGATACGTGTTCGTGTAATTGATGGCGTGTGGAGACTAGTCTTTCGATGTCACCAATAATATTTCGGATTGGGTGATCCTTTGTCCACTTGGTGTTGTGAGTTACAATCCGGTGGGTTCTAGAGTAAACGGTTGCAGGAGCTTCCTCTGAGGTAGACGCGCCTTTAGGGTTTTCGGGTTTTGGTAAACCAATGTATGGAAGCTCTTGTATGTGAGCAAATTACAAATCGTGATCAGTGTGATCCTCTTCAATATCAGTAGGAACGAGTGGGAGTGTTGATTCAGGTGTAGTTTGAGAATTACTAGGGGATGGTGCATCCGGTTCAATAGTGAGTGTAGATGCATCGGATTGATCTCTATTATCTTGAGCAACAACTTCGGGAATCGGAGCTACTACTGCAGGAGCTGGAACATCATCACTGGGAGGATCAAAGAATTTATCAAACATCGGTAGAAATAACACATCCCACTCGGTCCTTTTAAGTGGTATAAATAATGAAGAAGTATGATTATTGGGAGCTAATCCGGAAATAATAGTACCGGGTCCCATCTCATGAAGCGCGGGTTTAGAGCTGCGTTGCTCAGAATCCATCGCTGTTAGCTCATCAAAATCAACATCCATAGTTTCTATAATCTTTCCAAGAAGACGTTTATAAATCCGTAAGATTTCTTCGCGGGTGAGTAACCAATGAAAATTTCTATATCAGCCTTCGATTGAAGTTTTCCCAAATTTTCACTATTGATAGTTGGGTAACAAAGTGCACCAAACACATGAAGAAATGACAAGTCGGGTTTCGTTCAAGAAGAATATCAATCAGTGTTTTTCCATGGCATTTACGAACAATAGAACTGTTTTGGGTATAACGTGCGGTTGCTACAGCTTCTGCCCATAAGAATAAAGAAGCATTAGCGTAAATCAACATAGTTCTAGCAGGTTCCATAAGTGTACAATTACGTCTTTCCACGACACCGTTTCGTTGTGGAGTGCGAGCAACTAATGTTTGATGTGAAATGCCCACTTCCTCATAATAATTCCAAAGAGTATGATTCAGAAACTTAGTTCCATTACAAGTGCGGATTCGGCGGACAGTAGCATCAAGACGCACTTGGATCATCTTGAGAAACTTAATAATATAAGTTGGTACCTGATCCTTAGATGTTAAGAACTTTAACCATGTAAACCTTGAAAAATCATCCACAATGACGAGGACATATTTTCTACCGCTCACACTTGCTGTACGTATTAGGCCGTAAAGATCCATGTGCAACAAATATAGTTTTTCTTGATTGGTGTCTTCAGCTTTGGGTTTGTAAGATTTCTTGGTGCTTTTCCCCAATGAACACGCATAACATAAATGATCCTTGTTAAACTTGAGCTTTGGATGACCACGAACAAGTTTGTTTTTAGCCAAATGGTTAATAACATCAAATTTAAGATGAGATAAACGTCGATGCCACAACCATGACTTAGTCTTAGATGCTTTGGAGAGAAGACATACGGGAGAAGCGGCCATCATGTTTTGAATAGACAACGTGTAGAGACTATCCCCTCGAGAGCCTTCTAACTGATTTGTTCCTGCTAAATCACGAATGAAGCATGTTGTCGAAAAGCAACCTCAAGATTTGAATCACAAAATTGTCCCACTGAGAATAAATTATGACCGAGTCCTTCCACATAATACACTCTTGAAATCGTAACATTCCCAATCTGATATTCACCATAGCCCATGATCTTTGTAATGTGGTCGTTACCAAATTTAACGGTGCTTAGAAAATTGCTGACGAAAGTTTTGAGCATAGATCAATCTCCGGTCATGTGCTTTGAGCACCCAGAGTCCAAGTACCAAAGGATGATTTGGACCACCTAAAAATATCACCAGACAAAGACGATGTATCGGAATCTAATTGTTCCTCTGTGTTAGCATGTACATATACAATTATCTTAGATTTGCTATCATACGGTTTCTTATATTTCCATATTTTCTTTCTAGTTGTCGGCATAGATTCTAGTTTTCTAAGATCCCGAGGTACTTCTTTACTGGTAGGCATAATAGTGGAGGCAGACCTAGTTAAAGGGCGCTTTTTACATTTTTTCGTGCTAGTGTTCCTATTTAAAGGACGTTGAGACCTAACTTCGATGGACGTGATCCTAGTTAAAGGACACTTAGTTCCATTTGCAGTGAAGGTCCTACTA
Organism: Glebionis coronaria; assembly: GCA_025667525.1. Taxonomy (NCBI): domain Eukaryota; kingdom Viridiplantae; phylum Streptophyta; class Magnoliopsida; order Asterales; family Asteraceae; genus Glebionis; species Glebionis coronaria. The sequence continues at coordinate 164,638 of JANFOE010002189.1, forward strand.
GTGGGTTGCCATTGCCATCCAACTTGGGTGAATTTCTTCCCCGTTGGTTTCCATTCAAGCTTGTTCCTAATGGCATACATTTCATTAACATGGTCAACAAGGCATAAATCATGAAGCGGAGAAAACCTGCACTCATTACAATTCCAACATTTTAAATCAGAATTCACTTTGCGCTTAGGCTGCTACACAACCGCAGGTCCTTTAGTCTTAGCTACATGATTCATTTTGTTCAAATTTGAAATAACATTCCTAGGATGAACTTCTACTTTCTTCTTAGTAGTCCTGCTAGTGGAAGGATTGATTCTATCTTTCTTGTCTTGAGATCCTTTAGCCTTAGTAGAAACAATTACTCCTGTAGAAGGCACGGAAACATTAGTGACAGATTTTGATTTATCCTTGTTGGGTGCACCTAAACAAGGTTTAGCTCCTGATGTTTTGTTGAATGGAGTAATGGAAATGGTAATTGGTTGTTTTTTGAGTAGTGAAGTACCCAGTTGAGATGTAATTAATATACGCTAAGCAGTATTGTACCCGCTCAATGTAAGAATGAGCAGGGTTATAATCGCTGTTTATGGGATCTGATTCATATAAGTCATCTAAAATGTCCCTCGTAAGGTGCACATGCTTAATTGCATTCTTTATATAATACATATATGTGACAGGGTTTTTCTTATGATACAGGTTCTTATAGATCACCACTTCTTTGGTTTTTGGAGCACTAGAGGACGGTGCAGAGATTGTAGCTGCTTTATCAACAACTTCTTGTCCTTTGAGTTGAAGTGTTTCCTTTAACTCAGCTAAAACCATGTTTTTGTCTATGAGCTGAATATTTAAATTAGATTTCGGCAAACTTTTGGTTCAGTTGGTCAACAAGTGACTTATACTGTGCCGCATTAAAAGCGAATCATTCTTCTAGTGAACCATTACGTAACATCCCGCCTACTCAGACCACAATATTTTCCGCTTTGCCTGCAGCCTCACGTCTTTTCTTTGTGGCCCTCGTGTGAGTACTTCCCGCAGGTCACCAAAGCTAGTACTACTCTGACATGAGCACGCTTAACTACCAATTCCTAAGAACCCCACGTGCAGTAGACCACAAAACGCGTTGTGTCATGAGAAGGCGACTGCTATCTTATAAACCATGGATCTTTCCTGGCCACAGCCGATGTGGGATTTGCCTAGGGCGTCACACTCACCCCCCCCCCCCCCCCCTTCGGGACTCATCGTCCTCGATGAGGTTTACCCCACCATCCCGTACGGCTCAGGAGTCGTTCTGATACCACTTGTAAATCCCGCCTACTCAGACCACAATATTGTCCGCTTTTCTCGTAGGCTCACGGATTTGCTTTGTGGCCCTCATGTGAGTACTTCCCGCCAGGTCACCCAAGCTAGTACTACTCTGACATGAGCATGCTTAACTGCCAGTTCCTATGAACCCCACGTGCAGTAGACCACAAAACGCGTTGTGTCATGAGAAGGCGACTGCTATCTTATGAATCATGGATCTCTCCTGGCCACAGCCGATGTGGGATTTGCCTAGGGCGTCACACATAAAGTTGCGAAAATCTCTGCTTGGCTCGTTCAAGCTCCCCTAGAATATAGATGATTCTATTTTCCAAGGCATGGTTTTTAGTCTCTGTAGCCTCTAGTTCTAATTTCACAGTTTCTACTGATGGTTCTCTCTTAAGTCTCATAATCTCTTCCTCCTATGCCTTAATCACCTTGTCACTCGTCTGAACATTATTTTCACATTCATTAGTTAAAAGAAGAGTTTCAGTATTGGATTGTTGTTCTATTTCAAGAGATATACAATGTTTTTGAAGCTCATCAAAACGTTTTGAATGTGTATTATAAGAATCTTGAAGCTTTTAAATATCAATGTCAGATTCGTGACAAGGTTGATTATTTACGACAACATTTACAGTCTCAACAATATTCACAGAAAGATCATGCACATCATCACATTTATTCACAACATATGTAACCTCATTAGCACAATTAATTGTCACAACGGTCATTACATCGAGAGACACCACTTGTTCCAAGAACTGGTCATATTCGGACAAAATATTTTCTTTCTCAATCAAATGTAGCTCATAAGCATCATCCATTTCATAGAAAACTTTTTGAACTTCTTTCATTTCAAAATTTAGATTTTCACCGAGAGATATAAAACCCTCTTTAAGATTTTCCACAAACGGAACGATCTCATTATCAAACACCGCTTTCGTGTGTTCGAAAGCCCATTCTCATTCGGTTTGAGCCGTTGGAATCGTACATCCCGTAATGACCTTGTCAAAACGGGTAAAATATCGTTTAAGCTCTTTCAAACTCAACAATACTATACTTACCGGTGGAAGAACCTTTGGAATTTCCTTAGGTTCATCCTTTTTACAAGTGTAGGAAATGTACTAGGGTTCCCTTTGGTGGACACGTAAGTTGGTGTATCGGTAAATTCCCTTTGTGTATTAAAGCGAGTTCTAAAATCCGTCTTCGAATACTCTTTATTAAGCTTTTGATAATCAAACTTAGGATGTTTTAAAAGCATTTTTGACCGATTCTGTTCTACGAGTGATATATACTCAGGATCATCTTGAATAACAATCGTATCTAATACCTTTCATAATTTGGTTGCATCGTAAAGTCTTGGGTTGTGGATAGAGCTTGCTTTGCATAACCCAGGTTAGGTGGAAGGTCTTGTAGACGCGATAAGTTAAATTACTTAAAAGATTAATCAAACAAATGTACTATATGTGAGGCATAATATTGTTTCAAAAGCACATTATCAATCTTTTTAATTTGGTTAGACGCATTAATTTCCATATCAACCTTTTTAGACTCAATAATTTCGAAATACGTTTTATGTTTTTGAAACTAGTGACGATTGACTCTTTTTCTTTAATTTATTTTAAAAGATTTTCTCTTAGATTTTCAATCTCTTGTAAATGATCCATTTGAAGTTTTCGAAACTCATCAAATTCTAGATTGGTTAGCGTATTGGTCGAGGGTGTTAATTCTAAGGTTTGAACCTTTTCCTTATACAAAGAAAGCTCGGCAGATAAGGTCTGATTAACACTTAGGGTTTCAAGGACCACATTATTCATTTGGTCAGGCATAGTTGCCGAAACCATTACCAAATCTTGTTGATCAGGGGAATCCATATGTGAAATAGCTCCCGGTTGTATATCACTCAATGTCTGGGGACTTGCATTGATATTTCTTTCATTGTTTATCTCACCATTTAAATTACTCAGCATCGGAGGCTCTTTCGGATACTAAGACTCTTGCCCAACTTGATGTGGTGCAATACTAATATCAATGGTAACACTTGGTACCTCAGATGTTTGAACGGAACCGTAAACTGAAAGATTCGCCATAAGAGCTGCTTTGGCGGTTTCGAAGTCATCACAATCAGAATCATATGCATCGAGATCATCTGTTTGATATGATGCATTATGAGTGAAAGCTACTGTGTGTCCATCATTATCCTCAACTCCTTGATCAGCAAGAAACGCTAACTCTTCCTCGTCTAACTCACAGCCATTTGCTTGGGCATTGACCAACATCACCTTCTCCTCAAACCATGAAGCATCCCTTCTCCTCTTGTGTTGCTTGCAATCCCTAGACATATGTCCTTCCTCCTTGCCGATTATAGCATGTGATCATCTTTAACTTGCTAGTAGAATTTCCCCTTGGAGTAGTGCTGTAAGATCTTGTATCGGTGTTAGATGAACTCGGTCTCCCCTGAATAGGTTGAACCATGAATCTGGATTCTTGAATGGTAGCCTGTTGACAAGAGTTTGAAGAAGTCCTCAACTGATTGTTTATGGTAGGTAGACCTCGGTATGCTCGTTTGTTCAATGTTTGAGTGATATAGGCAGACATGGCAACTAACACTTCAGTAGGATTATCACCTTGTTTGAATTCGGGAATTGGGACCTCATCATCACAATACAATACTGGTGTTGGTGGAGCCGTATATGCACTTGAAGGAGTACTGACTTGTTATGAGTAGCTTGTGTGACATGCTGCAGGTGTTGGATAGGTGATAGCAGGAGCTGTAGGTGCCTGATGAGAAAGATACGATAGATGAGCATAAGGTGATTGATATTAGTCTCTTTGTGATGATGGTGCTGGTAGCTGATATTGTTAATGTGACGTAGGTGGTAGTGGTAACATCGAGTACTATGGATAGCTTGGGGTTTGATAGGCGGGCTAGTGATAGGAGTGTTGTCCTATAGCATAATGAGTGTTGTTATATGAAGACATTTGATGATTCGCCATTAACGCCAATGGTTCATGTGAGAACTCGTATTTTCCCGGTAATTAAATTATTCTTTTATTCACACTTCTCGATTTTACAATGTTTTACTTGTTCTATTTACTTTTCATATGTAAATACTGAGATATCCATAATTTTAATTAATTATATTTTAATTATTTTTCTGATCATTGATAATATTTTTAATACTTGTCATTTATTATTTACCGGAAAAGTGTATGTCCGTCGTCAACAGTAAATATCTTTGTTATGACATAGAAATAATTTTTTTCATTGTCGTCGATTTAATTTTTCGTTTTACGGGCATTCTTCGTAATTTACGTTAAACCTTTAGCCGTCTTTCATTTATTCGACGCGTTAGCCTTTATTAAATTATAAGCCCTCGTTTATTTATTAAAATATCAATGTTCTCCAAATGTCTAATTTTTTGTTTTATATTGAGCGTTTATTTTTCGTGTCTAATACGTATCTTTTAAATCGCGTAACTTCTAATATATCGGGCATCGATAAGACCCGATTTCTAAATAGTATGGCAAGTTAAACCGACCTCATGTCACCCTTAAGTTGGTCGGAGAAAACAACACATATACGTATTTTTTTCATATTCATTTTAGCTCATTAATTTGACACGTAGAACGTTATGTATACATTTTTTTTTGTAGTTAATCAATCCATTATTATCACCAAAACCAAATCTATCTCTTCTCTTGTATCTCTCTCTGCCCTTCACCATGTGTAAACCAACACACAAATTTTACAAAGTTTATTTTGTTTAAAGTGATGATCAATGAAAGGTTAACTATCTAGTTGACCTTTTGGTCTTATTTCACTATTAAACACAACATCAACATCATCAACATGTTGAAATTTTGGAGCTGATATATAAAGAAGTTGATGTGTGGGTTTAAGTCATGGGTGAAATTCATTCTATTTGATAAATTGATTATGAATTTTGATCAAGAGTAAGTAATTGAATATGGTATTGTTGATTTCTCCATTTTTGTGAGATTTATTTTGTTAATAAGGAACTATCTTAGAAAATAATTGTGTCAAAATTGTAGTATTTTTAGTTTTATATTACGACTTGTTATTGTGGGTACCATTTGAACAAAATAGTTAAAATTATGAACTTTCATTTAACAAACTTGAATGAAGCCACAAGAATGAACAATATAACTTACGTCATTTTATGCAATTTCATTGTGTATTTACATTTTTTTAGTCCTTGATTTGTCAAAATGTTCACAATAAATGATATATAGTTTTAAAATAACATTTTTGGTCCTTGACCTATAAAGCTATATGCAAATACATATTATAGATTATTACAATAACACTTTTTGATCCTTATTTATTTTATGTCTTTAAAAACTAGTCCATACTATATTTTTAGGAGACTTTTATAAAACTTATTTCAATTTTGTACGTTGTCGTTTATATCTCTAAGACACGCCATTTTATTCTAGGTCGTTGTTAGATACTCGCCAACTCTCGTCGTATCCTATTTTGTCGTTCTACTCATCTCATTATCTCCTCTATTGCTATCATCAGTTGATATCTTTATCGCTAAGGTGAGTTCATAGCCCCTTTTTACTACTTATACATTGTTTCTAAATACGGGGTGAGATTTTACATGGTGGAACACATTCATTTAAAACTGTATGCTATCCAGATCTTGTATGCTATCCAGAACTTGTATGCTATCCAGACCTTGTATGCATTCCAGAACTTGTATGCTTTTCAAAACAGATTACCATTATTATTATTGCTTTTAGTTTCCATAGCATTTAAGTTTCCCTAGCATTTCATGCACCGTTAATTATCTAGTGTTACCTTTCTAAGCGCGAATGTTGTGGATGGATCTATCGGGATTGACAATCCCCGTCTCGTATTTCCTTGAGGCATCACATTTGTTTATACTCGAGTGTTTAGGCTGAATACTCACTAGGGGAACTTACCTTTTGTTAAGCTTCGGTGTCTTGAGCTAAATAGCAATAATAATGGTTTCGGATTATGGTTAACGTATATAACCATTTTCTCTATTACTTGTTCTACAAATGAATGTTTGTGTTCCACAAATTTACTTCTAAACCTATGAATATCACTCAACTTTATATTGACGATTTTACATGTTTAATCTAAGGTATTAATACTTAGCTTTGCTTGGATGGGAGTGATTGTAGTATTTTACGACCTTGTTTAGGAAAACAAGATACGTAAATGAGCGGTAAGTATTAAGTGTCGATTAATGAAAATCAAGCACTAATGACCGAAAGTAAAGTTCGTTTCCCAAGGAGGTTTATTGTGTGTGAATAACTGGTAAAGTTTTGGATTAATATTGAGAAAGAAAAAAAATGAGAAAAGAGAATGACGGGTACGTTAAAATTACACTACGACGATAAAACGTAAAACCATAAAAATGGACAAAATAAAAATTTAATCTAAAAATTCCCAAAAAATCACCAAAAATATCTAAAAATCCAATTAGGGTTTACAAATGATCACAACTTTACCAAACCTTTTATTTAATTAAATATTATTTTTAATGCTAATTAAAGCCCTAAAAATCAAATTAATTAATAAAAAGCCCTAATAAAGATTTTTTAATTTGTAAAACTCTAAGATGACGTAATTAAACAAAAAAGTATTTTTCCAAATTTTAAAACTAATTAATACTATTTAAAATGATTAAGAACTAAAATTAAATATTAAAATAATATTAAAAAGTCAAAAATTATAAAAATTTCTAAAAACTTGCAAACTATTTTATTTTAACCTATATAAACAGAAAATTAAAGTAAAATTACCAAAATACCCCTATTGGGCCCCCAAATGGGCTAAAAACAAAAACAGCAAGCTTAATGGGCTTTTTAGGCCAACAAATCGAAACTCAACCAAATAAGACCAAATTCACCAGTTTGACTCAAAATCTAATTTTAAGCACAAAACTCTAAAGGCCCAAAAGCTGATTCTGAGCTTATCACAACTTAAAATGCCAACAGCTTATTCTTAATGAGCCAGTAAGCCCAATAAGCTATCACCTAATGCCATAATGTATAATTTAACACACAACCTTCTTTTGGGATACTTAAGAGATCTGTAAAAAGAAATTTTAAAAAAGCTTAACCAATAAGCTAGAAATAAGCAAAGTAGAAATCCACTAAAAGACAAAATAGTCGGGTTTGAGTTCTAGAGTGTTTCAAAAGCCGGTTCTTTTTGCAAAAGCTCATAAATAGCTTAACTAAGAATATTCAAAAAGAAAAATCACAAAAAGTCAAGTAGAATAAGCTATAGAAGCAAATAAGCTGGCTGAAAAAGCCAAATAAGCTAGTTTCCTAGCAAAAGCTTAACCAAATAACCTGAAACCTTTCAATTTCAAATAAAAGCTGAGAAAAATGACACCTATTACAAAAACCAAGTTGTTGCATGAGCCAATAAACAAAACTGAAAAATAAGCCAAATTATGCTTATTTGACCAAAAGTCAAAGTGTTCCAAACTTAACCAAAAAGCCAGGGTTTGTTTATGAGCTTGTTTTAAGCAACTTTTGTGAAGGAATCAAGGCTGAGTCCTTGTGAATCCAGAGGCCAGTTAGCCAAATGATGTTCAGTTTTGGACAATTATGGCCAATAAGCCATTTGGCTTATAAGCACTCAAACATGCAACCCAAATAGCCAAATAAGTTCACAAATAGCAAAGTAACAAGTATTAATCAACAAAATAGCAGGGCAAGCACTAGGTAAGCAAATGCAAGCACAATTGAGGTGGTCACTTTGCTGATGCAAATAACCACTTCAGCCAACTTCTATAAGCCCTAGCTCACTTAATAAGCCACCAAATTCCACAAATAGATATAGCACAGATAGCTTATCACTAAAACTCTTCCCAAACCAAAAATCAGACTCTAAACCCAAACAACAAAGATTTAATCCTTGCTGATGTGGTTTGACCATTTTCAAACCAATTTTTGTAGATTTTTCCAAAACATGCAAAACCTTTTCCAAACCTTATAAGACTTAACCAATAGTTAAAACATGTGACAAATGACTTGTTTAGTGTATTAAAACCCCAAGAACCAAGGGCACAAGGCCACAAGTCCTTTTGATCCCAAAATCCAAACAACCTTATTTTAGTCCCTTTTAAAAAAAAAACTTTTGATTTTAACAAGTAACCTACTGATTTATGATCCTAATACCTCACATAGGTGACAAATAGTAGATCTAAGCAATAAATCACAAAGCACAAACACAAGAACTCCAAATCACATGGCACATCACATAACAAATACAATAGTAATATTTTTAGGGGAAACTTAAAGAGAATCAATACATATCCTCCACAACTTCCTAGGAGGATTAGCAATGCTCCTTGGACCACTCTCAACAGCAAGAGAGTGACCAAGGTACTTGAACAAAGAAAGTGATATGAACTTTGGCTGATGGATCAAAGCAGAACCTCAAGGTCTTCAAATCTCCAACACAAGCAGCAAACAACCTATCCAAGGGCTTTAATCCCTTCACAAGCTTGGTGTCAACAAGCTTGCAAGAGCTTTAGGCTAATGGCTAGGGGATAGTACAAGTAAAACAACCAAATAGGAACAAGGTTTTAAAATTTTTTCAAACTTGAAAACTTGTTCAAAATTGAACGTGCTTCAATCCAAAGATCAAAACATGTTCAAGACATAAAATGGAACTCAACTTCACTCTTAAGCAACACCAACTTTCAAAAACATAAAAAGAAATTACAATTTTTTCAAAATAACAAACTTCTATAAATTTTAAAAAGGAATTACAATGTTTAAGAGAAAAACTGGAACAAGGGATTCTCACAGGTTGAGGTCTCCTTATATAGGCCTTAGAGGCTGAGATTACAATGCAAAACCCTAGCTACAAGTTCTCTAAAATGCCCTTTGAGTCTTCTAGATGCTTGAGGTGTTGTGAGTTGTCCAAATTCATCAAAGTCGTTCATTTATCCTTTGGGACCAAGTAATGAGTGTGGGCTGTTGATTTGGCCACGTGGCATTCCTTGGAGGTTAAGGTGTGATATGATAGTTGGACGGCTTGAATGGGTGGGGTCCTTGAGTGATGTGATGGGTGAGTTCAATTGCGGGATGAAAACGTGTGAAGGTTAATTGTGTTTAGGTAAAGTTAATTTGGAATAACCCCTTGGCTGGTAAAAGTAAAATCTGGGTTCATACGTGTGAACAATGAATGGTTTGATCCAAAAAACTTGGGAGTTTATTGTTTGGCGCGTGTTATGAGTTTGAATGTTTCAATGTACATGTTAGCCCTTTTTCTTTGGGAAAATGGGTATAACAAGAATTTCAGCCATCAAAGTCACTTCCCTTTGTTATTAAACATTCCCTTTTCACACTTTTGCCACAATAACTTTTCCAAAGGGATATTAAGGACTTGTTTTGCCATTTTTGGATATTTCAAGGACTGATCTTGGACATTCTTGATCTTTGAAGGTCTTCATTGTATGTTTGACATTATGGAGGACCATTGTTGACCATTTTGAATCTTGAGGGACTAAACTTGCTAAATCTTCAAAGTTGTGGGATCTTTTTGTCATTTTGACAAACTTAAGGGACTAAACTTGTAACTATCAATATACAAGGGTATTAAGTGTCATTTCATTTCTTCATTGATGAGGGATCATTCTTGTACATCTTCAATTCTTCATGGTCTTTTCTTTGAGAATCATAAACTAGGGCCCGGTTCATTGTGCGGCTTCGTTTCTCGTGTTCGTTTTTCCTTGTTTCTTGTGATCTTTTGTCTTTTTCACGATATCCATACCTGAAATACACAAGTAAACAAACACAAGCATATATATATGATATTTTAATGACATTTTATGCATTTAAAGCCCGAAAAGAACGATGAGATCATGTATAAATGCCATCTCATCACTCCCCCATACTAAACCATTGTCGTGCCCTCACGCAATGCTAGAATAAAATATCTAAGCATCCCTAAAATTCAACTTTATTACCCTTTATTGAAAAGTAAACTTGCTACAATATTACGAAGATATGTTAAAGACATAATGTATGATTTTCATCACAAATGTGACTTTTAGGGTCAATGAGTAGAAACAAGTGAATGTCTCATAGAGTAAAGTTCGTCATCCTTGATTATCATACATTCCATGATAAGTGCAAAAATAAGATCATTGTTTGTACAAGTCACAATGCTAATGCTACTCATACGTCCAAATTGTGTAATATTTTTTCTCCCCGCAATCCTAGTTATTATGAAAAGAAAGGTATCTAGAATTTTTTTAACTATTTGTCATGGATCACAAGTGATTCATATTGACTTATTTGAGTATTTATTAGTCCGAAAATAAAGTAGCACGATTTAATCAATAGTTAGCTAAAGGACAAAATATTTTAAAACGGCTTCTCGTAATCTCCTTAAGTTCATATCTTGACATAACTCGTTTCACGATTTGAGACCTTTCTCGGACCGATATTTGGCATGTACTTCATACTTCGAATCTTCGAAAGACGTTCTTGAAATTATGGTCTTCTCTTCATATTTTGGAATTTGTTTACTTGACGTTTTTGAGAGATTCTTCATATTTGGACCACGACTTCATCACTTTTCTTCAATATTTATTTTAGATTTTGATATACAACGATCCGCCTCCTTTTAGGACCTGGATATATTTATCCTCATATCTTGTTAGGGTCTTTTTGGATAGACTTTCTACATGATCTTTAGGGGAGTAATTGCTTTTCGTCGTGTGTCTCGATCCTTCATATTGATTTTAGAATAATGATTCTTCACATCATCTTGGATTTTTAGCAACAAAATAGAGCTCCTCATGCCTTGTTAGGGCCTTATTGGAACTTCACCAATCTTCGCGTCCCGCTTTAATAAGTTATGCCTTGGCTATGAACTCTATTCAACCACGAGCAACTTTTAAACGATCTTGGGCTAGAAGCTAAGTAACCTATCAAATCGTACGACCTTACTTATTGCAATTATTTTATTCCTAATGCATTGATCATATGGGAGAAAAAGCCACAATTAAAAACATATGAGTTTTTGAAAGAACATTTTCATGTTCTACGTTTAGCATGATCACTTATCTAACTCTATCACTTCTCATTCTTCACTATTTCAAGACCTCTAATTAAAGAGACTCGTGAATACTTAGCCATGCAAGTCAAAATTAAGCCAAATTTGGATTAGCTTCATTAAGACTATATTAAATAGAAGTTTTGGGTTTTCAAGTCACCTATAGGATCTTGCACTTTCTTAGACCTTTTCAAGTTTAGAGAATGCATTTTAAAGTTCCCTTGATAAGTGACTTTCTAGGATCAATTATAGGAACTTGTGAAAAGTTCTTGTTCTTAACCCGTATGAGCTAAGACTTTTACGTTTTAAAGTTCCCTATATAAAAGTCTAGCAAAACTTGATTCAAGCGGGTTAAGGAATGTAAAGGGCTCCAAATGCCCATCAAGTCAAAACTTAACTCTTATTCTACCCATCAGAAAATATACATTCGTGTCTTAAAAACACTTATGAAAACTAAGAAAAATTTTAAAATTTGGCCATTTTTAGCCTTATTTGCAACAAAACAAAACAAAACAAAACGTTGAAAGTTGGAAAACATGAGGGCGTAGCAAGGCAAGTATCTATTCACCCCCTCATACTAAAATTAAACATTGTCTTAAATGTTTCGAGTCTAAAGGTGGAGCACCCCCATACTAGAGACGAAGAGTAGAATGCTTAGGGTCTAGCATGGAAAGGGTGATCAACAATATACCAAAAGCCGTTTATGAATTATGCTAAAAGATAATTGTTAAAACAATAAAGGATATGTCATGGATTCGTGAAACACTCTTCAAGCAAACGATCGAGGCTCACGTAAACGAACACGAGAGTCTTTAATCGTGGCGATGATGATGATCTAGATAACACATTCACTAATAACCACGATACAACGAGTTGGAAGGGCACAAATCCCCTCTCATTAACTACATTAGAAAGCGATAATACGTACATGGATAAGCATGGGATCTCCCCCACGAGGCACCTTGTTTTTTATTACCGATTCATGAGATCGACTCGATCCCCTCAATGTTAATTATCATTGGGGAAGGTGACTTGGTCGAGGTCGTCCAAAGAAGGGACTTCCCCACTGAAGTAGTGCTTAAGCCTATGTCCAATCACCTTGAAATTAGGACCATCATTTTGAGCTAGCTCGATGGTCCAATAAGGAAACACTTGTGTTATGGTGAACGGACCCGACCAACGAGATTTAAATTTCCCATAAAATATCTTCAAACAAGAGTTAAAAAGTAACACTTGATCAACAACGGTAAAAACCCGGTTTTTAATCTTTGAATCATGAAACTTTTTAGTCTTTTCCTTAAAAATTAATGAATTTTCATAAGCATTATCTTTTAATTCATCCAATTCATTAAGTTGTATTTTCTGGTGATATCTAGCGGTCTTCAAGTCATAGTTGGCATGCTAAAGGGCCCAATATTCCTTGTGTTCCAATTCAATAGGCAAGTGGCAATTCTTTCCATAAACCAACTTATAAGGAGTACAACCGATAGGTGTCTTATAAGCGGTGCGAAAGGCCCATAAAGCGTCATCAAGTTTGTTGGACCAGGAAGCACGGTTTTCTCCAATCGACCTCTCTAAAATCCTCTTCAAAGCTGGGTTTGAAACCTCGACTTGCTCACTCGTTTGTGGGTGATAAGTAGTAGAAAGATGATTTGTAACTCCACATTACTTTAAAACCTTTTCGAATTGGTCATTAATAAATGGGTTCAACGATCACTTATAATAGTACGAGGGGTTCTAAACCGAGAGAATAGTTGCTTCAAAAACTTCACTACCACACGAGCATCATTCGTAGGCAAAGCCTTAGCTTCCACCTACTTAGATAGGTAGTCAACGGCTACGAGGATATACTTGTTTCCATGAGACGATGGGAACGGTCCCATAAAGTCAATACCCCAAATGTTGAAAATCTCACACACTTGAATTATATTTTGCGGCATTTCATCCTTTTGCGACAATTTTCCTTGACATTGGCAAGAATCACATGACTTCACAAGTGCAAGTGCATCATGATAGATCGTAGGCCAAAACAAGCCGGCATCGAACACTTTCTTAGCCGTGAGATTAGCACCGTGGTAGCCACCCGTGGGTCCCCCGTGACAGCCTCTAAGGATATTCGACGCTGCGGGACCAAAGACACAACGTCAAAAGAATTGATATGCACAAACCCGAAAGAGATAAGGGTCGTCCTGTCACACCCCACCATGGCGGAATATGGGGCACGACGTATGGATATCATCACAACAATAGCGTATCTATAGAGATCACTAAATGATATAAGAAATGTCATAAAATGTTGACACAAATATCATGATAATATCTCAACAATGCAGGAGTCTAGGTAAGTAGGTAACAGTCCTACCTCTTACCCAAGACAAACAAGTAACACAAACAAAACAAACATATAGGTGCCAACAGTATCACTTATTCAAAAAAAACATAAAGGTAAACTAAGAAGGAACGAGGATCTCCTTCTATATGCAATCCTAAGGCATCCAAGTCTAGCCACTTCTATCCTCAAGCTTAACCATATTCACACCTGAAAGAGACACTAAAACACGTCAACATAAAGTTGGTGAGAGTCACAGGTTTAGACTCCAACGCCAAAACAGTTATAAGCTGTGAATAACAACCATCAACACAATAACATATGGACAATGCGCTACAATTATGTATTAACAACTAGCATTCAAGTTCAATCAATCATCACAATTCCAAGGCATCACGCCTTACCAACAACCACAATTACCAAGGCATCACGCCTTACCAACAACCATAATTTCCAAGGCATCACGCCTTACCAACAACCATAATTTCCAAGGCATCACGCCTTACCAACAACCATGGTACCATAGATGATCACACTATGTACCTATCCCAAAGGCCACTACCTTGTCATTATCCATTGGTCCCATAGACGATCACGCTATGTACCTATCCCAATCCAAATCATACACAAACAAGATACACATAGCAGTTAATCACCTAATGTACACACAAGTCCATCTCAAGTCACAAAAACATTCACAACATCAATTTAGAAAATAACTCAACACAGTGTCTCTTCCATCCCATCTGGAAGTCAAAATCAATAGTAAACATGGGACTATGAAACTCACCTGATAGCTTCTCCAAAAGTCCTCGCTCTAGCAACAAGCTAACAAACCAAAAACACGCAATCAATACATGAACCAATCACTAAGATGGCTCATCAATCTATGATGGACATCTCGCCTACTCCCATATAAATACCCCATTTATATGATCTAAACACCCCATTACCCTTCCCTAACAATTCCTTAACTTGTTTAATTTTAATAACTATCCCGTTCATATTTTACACAAAACAGTCCCAATTTTAGGTCTCCAAACTTTAAGTCAACCGTTCACTTAAACATACCCATTGTTTCTGTAAAAGGAATATTCATACCCTTACATATGTTGGCTAACATCTCCCACTTGCCCTAACCTTAAAGCTACTGTTAAGGCCCCAATATACTTGGATCGCATCTTGAATGTTCCTAGAACTCCTGATATGATCTAAACAATTGACTCAAAATTCTGCACAGTTTTTAAAAACGGGTTTAACAAAATCAACCTCATTAATTAACCCTAATCCCTCTAATTACAAGCCCTAATTTATGTAATCATCATATTATGATTAATACAACATTAATTTACTGTTATTATATTAAACCCTAACCTAAATACATCATAAGATGATCAATTAAACATAAATACAATTTAATCAAAAATGGTTTGAAGATTTTACCTAAGATTTTTTTGGAAAACAAGATTTTTGATGAAGAACCCTAATTTTCTCCATGGATGTCGACCCATACATGATCTCCAGGGATTTTATGAAGTGTTTTGATAAAAAAATAAGGCTTTCTATACTTTTCTAACAAGTCCTTGGCCCATATACAAAAGCCCGGTTCCCTTTTTCCCTTTTTTCCCTTTTTCTTTTCTTTGGTGCGTCTAAACCGACCCAAACACCCCTAATTTCGTTTTTTTATTTTTATTATTTAATATTATCTTATTATCATTACCTTAATTTACATTAATTTATTTCAGCTCCTAAAGCTTCCAAAACCTTAAAACCGTCAAACTAGTCAAATTTACGCGTTTTACCGTAAAAGACGTAAAATATACACTTTTAATAAAAATCTCAAATTTTGAAATAAACTTTATAACTAATTCCTAAATGACTTAAAACCAACCCGAAAAATATCCATATGACTAATTACCTCATCCGAGACCTCTAAATGCTAAACCGTAAATAGTAAAAATACGATTTTCCATAATACATATACGTATACGTAAAACCACTAAATAACACCATCTCACTTCATAGTCACCACCATGTGAACTCATGAACATGAAATCATCACACATCGTTTCACTCACAAGGTAACCCGTACCGGAAACGATATCCAAACCACAATCTATTCACACCAATTAGCACATAAACACGTAAAGACACGTAACTAGCACAAAACAAAACTAAGTGACGAACCTCAAAAACTAGGGTTGTCACATCACTCCCTCCTAATAGAAATCTCGTCCCGAGATTTACTTCTTAGGATCAAACACACAAACAACAAACCACATGAGGATTCTTGTTCTAAACGAACTCCTCTCATTTCCATGTGAAATTTAGTTCAAGTTTCAAAATACCACATATACAAACCAAAAATAATTAAACTCATTGCCAAACTCTTGACCTCACAGTCAATAAATCTCATAGATGACTCTTTGATAAAACAAAGACTCTTACTAACACAAGTCCCGAATAACCGTACATGCAAAATGCATTCTCAAACAACCTTTACCAGTCTCAATACATGAAATGTATCATGTATACAACTCATTTCCCCAGGAAATTCTATACTCATTAGCTACTGGTCCGATCTTTCCAAAGATCATAAATGGACCTACAAAACTCTACATCAACTCTTCCATTTTACCAAAACGTACCACCCGTTACTATGGGTGAAACTTCATACACACTTTGTCACTAACTCTAGTGGTTTCCTCCATCTCTACATAGCATCCCTTGTTGCTCTCATCCTTTCCACAAACACCATTACTACATTAGTAGCCTCTTTTACCAAATTCTAGTCCATAATGGGGACAACTCACCCTATCCTATCATATAGTGCCCCAAATGGCATTTATCGACTTCTAGTATAATAACTATCATTATATGAAAACTCAGCTATCGCTAATGAGTTTCCTAACTCCCTCTAATCAATCACTCATGCCTTCAGTGTAACCCTTAAGGTTGTATAAATATCTCAATTGCCCATCCTTTTCTAGTTAGCTGGATATACTCATATCCAATCATGTTCATCAACTCCCTTTAGTCTGTACTCCAAACTACTTAAAATTCCAATTTCCTTACAAAGTGACATATGACGGTCTTTCACATATCCATCAGTTCTTCCCTTTCCATAATCCTTCATAAGGCACTTCATACATATTAGGCTAACTTTTACTCCAAAACCCTCTATTCCATCACATTCGTATGCAATCCTTCCAACTTCTCAACTATGTGACTTCTCATTCTTCTTGAATATGAGATGAATTAGTCTGTCTATCGACTATCATCCAACTCTCGTCATACTTATTCCTCCACCGCATTATGTATCCCTTTCACCAACTTCGTCCTTACATCGCCCTTTCTAAGCTACTCCTATCTATGTAGGAAGTATAGTCTACGTCCCTTTTCTCCATATGATTGTCCAAGCCACGCAATATACATGTTGACGCGTTCTCTGCTTTAGACAACTCAAATCGTGCAACCTACATCCTTCATCCAAACCACCCTAATACGTCACCCATATAGTCTTAGCTTCACTTCATTCTTATTATTCCACGTCTTATCAACCATTCTTGCCTTTCCCAGATGGTACTTGGCCTTGCAATTTTCTTTCACCACTTAACTCCACCCATCACCTTTGTCAAATGTTCAATCAAGATGATTGAATATGTGTTGGAGACGTTCATGATCCGTATAGATCATTCTCCACGTCTCGTACACCAAATGCCTCTAGCATTCTAGGCAGATATAACAGTCCAGCTCCACTAACTAAGTCTATCCAGTTCTTTCAAATCTTCAGTTCCTGCAACGTATAAGTGATCGCCTTTCTTTGTCGTCCTCGCACGCGTCCAAATCCTTGCTCCACGTATCGTCATGCTTCGCGGATTTATCCAGTCCTTCCGATAATGCCAAGATCGGCTCATTATCCAATCCACTTCTTCAGCCTCCAAAATGCTTCCTCATCCTTCTTCACTTCGCCCCTTGCTGGTTCCATGATATGCCATCATCTCTAACTACTCATCATGGTAAACTTAATACTAAAACTCACACTCGAAAATCTCACGTATAACTCCACTTCAAAACCAACACACAATTCGCCTCACTCTCCTTCTCAGATTTGAGTAGATCAAGACGTCGTCGATGCTCCCGATGACAACTCGTTTATACACGTTCATGCACACTTGGTTCATTGACACCGTGAAAACCGCTAGTGCTTTGGCGAAGCCAAATGCATAACCGTAAACCCGAAGCGTTCATACAACATCCTTAGCAGTTTCAACTATGTCCTCCTTTCATCCTCTATTAGCGGCAATACGAATAAATTCCTACCTCGTTCTACTTGCGAAATTCTACACGCATTTTAACAGACCAACACTTCCTCTCATCAGACCACATTAGTTCGTCTAAGAAATTCTTTCCTCCCCACTAAGGGTATTCCGACCGTTCTCTCATGGTCACCTACTTAATCGTGTAGGCGCGACCAAGTCTTTCATACGACTACCTCAACGCTCCCGAACAATACGAAACCAAAACTACATCCTGAATCCACCAGATACGATCCACGAATCAAACCAACGGATAACTAATGACATTTCACGTGCACCAATTAAAACCAGTCAAAAACCACGAGACTCAAGAGAAAACTCAAACCCAAAACGTGTATCAATTCAAGGTGACCCATGACAACGAAAAAATAATCCCAGAAACACCCAATAGCAACCAAAAAATATTACGCCCCGCGACATATCATTTAAACCGTGCAAAAGATCAACCTTTCCAAAAGAATATACTTCCATTTATTATTATTTTTTTTTACCTCCCCACATCTATGTGACTCAAACCATCTACAAACAACCTTCTAGGTGATCTGAAAACTCAACCCAAAGACTAGGTATCCCGTGCACCCCAAATAAAAATAAACTACTATTCAAAACTCAACCTTGAACCCGACACTTGTACAACAATTCTGACCAGTCCACTGACCTCCCATGACTATACTTTCTGAATACTTGAAAGTACGTTCCGAGTACATAATTTTTGGCTTTTGAATCACTCAAAAAGCTCTAAAAACGAACAAGTTATGACCAAAACAGTTTTATATTAATGAAAGATATAATTGTATGTGTAATCTTCATAAACTCAATTTAACCTCGTATTAATAATTATAAATGACGTGAATCGGTTAAACCCAATTATATAAACTATGTAAGTAGAAATAAATTTTACTTTGCTTTATTTTAAAGAAAGTCTTTTAGAATTTGAAATAAATAAGTGTTGATTAAAATGAAATCTTATGTTACATCTTGTTTCAAACACGACTCCAACACCTTACCCTTATTTTACCGAATACAACCAACCATCTAACTCAATATATACCAACCAAAAGAAATGCAAGACCTAACACAAAAGATTTCATTATCTCAAAAGAAATCCCAAGTTATTTCAATAGACTTTAAACCAAGAACACCATTTTAAAACGTACACGTGAAATATGAAACTCAAAGAATACGCTACAAGACACACTTTAAAAGATTCAATACGTCGTTGGAACTCCAACAAACTCCAGCACCATAAAACATGAACAAACACAAGGTACATTCAAGTTATAATAACTAGTGAACGACCATATATCATAACCTAACACGTAGTAGTATATATAAATCCGCATATATATACCTATCGAATCTCCCAAACATACTCGTTATCATACATGTCAAGTCAATCAATCACTTTATACGCTCGTTTTTTCCATACGAGTAATCACAATCTCACCGTGCCACAACAAGGCATAAAGCCCACCCCCAAAACCAAACCATATCGTGTGACCCCATAATCACACAACACAACTATAATCCAAAACATATAACACAAAAAGAACAATAGCCATATCATAGGAAACCATTACATAAACTCATGTATAATACGTATACCCAAATTCTACATCTCACCATATACAAGCATGTACTAACCCTCTTTCATGCAATCATACTTGAGAACCCATTGAAGTTGTGGTAAACTATGTTGGCCATCATACTTATACAATTACCCTTTCCCCAATGCACTCCCTCCTATGATGACACTTATCAGAATCAATACAACATATAACACATAAATCCATCTACTCACATAAGCTCATAACCACATAACCAAATAGGTCCAAAACCCCATCTATTAAAATAACATAGTAAAACTCTTGGAATACCGAAATCCATAGTCTAGCTAAAACAACATAGACTAAATCCAAAACGAAAACATAAACAGTTATAAGTCATGTCGCCCATAAGAGTGGAAACAGCTTAAAATCCTTCCTACCCATGTACTCCTAGTAACTCGAACCACCACACGATTCTTAGGGGACATGACTTAAACATCAAAAGAAAAATAACATACCTCAGGTATGTAAAATAACTCGACAAAAGATAGAAACTACCTTGTACCAAATTATGTACTATAATGTACAATTTAAGCAAAATACAACAATGACTAGCGTGGATGATTATGGTTCAACCCGCACTAGTCACAAACCCAAAAAGAAAATAACATGTGACTAAGTATGAACATACTATGGTTCAATTCATACTAGTCAAAACATCGCAATAAATAACATCCAAACACATCAATTATTATAAAATGCACACATACTCTTATGACGCCTATATGCATGGACCCTTAAGCTATAGACTAGGCTACACGACTAGGCAACCTAATTCTCTATAACCATTGTCTCTGATACCATTCTGTCACACCCCACCATGGCGGAATATGGGGCACGACGTATGGATATCATCACAACAGTAGCGTGTCTATAGAGATAACTAAATGATATAAGAAATGTCATAAAATGGTGAAACAAATGTCATGACAATATCTCAACAATGCAGGAGTCTAGGTAAGTAGGTAACAGTCCTACCTCTTACCCAAGACAAACAAGTAACACAAACAAAACAAACATATAGGTGCCAACAGTATCACTTATTCAAAAAAAACATAAAGGTAAACTAAGAAGGAACGAGGATCTCCTTCTATATGCAATCCTAAGGCATCCAAGTCTAGCCACTTCTATCCTCAAGCTTAACCATATTCACACCTGAAAGAGACACTAAAACACGTCAACATAAAGTTGGTGAGAGTCACAGGTTTAGACTCCAACGCCAAAACAGTTATAAGCTGTGAATAACAACCATCAACACAATAACATATGGACAATACGCTACAATTATGTATTAACAACTAGCATTCAAGTTCAATCAATCATCACAATTCCAAGGCATCACGCCTTACCAACAACCACAATTACCAAGGCATCACGCCTTACCAACAACCATAATTTCCAAGGCATCACGCCTTACCAACAACCATAATTTACAAGGCATCACGCCTTACCAACAACCATAATTTCCAAGGCATCACGCCTTACCAACAACCATGGTACCATAGATGATCACACTATGTACCTATCCCAAGGCCACTACCTTGTCATTATCCATTGGTCCCATAGACGATCACGCTATGTACCTATCCCAATCCAAATCATACACAAACAAGAATCACATAGCAGTTAATCACATAATGTACACACAAGTCCATCTCAAGTCACAAAAACATTCATAGCATCAATTTAGAAAATAACTCAACACAGTGTCTCTTCCATTCCATATAGAAGTCAAAATCAATAGTAAACATGGGACTATGAAACTCACCTGATAGCTTCTCCAAAAGTCCTCGCTCTAGCAACAAGCTAACAAACCAAAACACGCAATCAATACATGAACCAATCACTAAGATGGCTCATCAACCAATGATGGACATCTCGCCTACTCCCATATAAATACCCCATTTATATGCTCTAAACACCCTATTACCCTTCCCTAACAAGTCCTTAACTTGTTTAAGTTTAATAACTATCACGTTCATATTTTACACAAAACAGTCCCAATTTTAGGTCTCCAAAATTTAAGTCAACCGTCCACTTAAACATACCCATTGTTTCTGTAAAAGGAATATTCATACCCTTACATATGTTGTCTAACACCTCCCACTTGCCCTAACCTTAAAGCTACTGTTAAGGCCCCAATATATATATATATATACTTTTGTCATTCAAAATTTCCTGATTTTAAACATAATAAAAGTTTGTTACAATTAGGGAGTCTTACCCTAAACCACAACCTTAGCCCAAGTTCAGATACTTAATACAATATATAAACCATCTCTCATGTTCGTGAGAAGATCCCAATGCAACCCTAAGTACCCCAAACAACCCAAAACTTAAAAAGAAAACAGGCTGATTACAAAACTGTTTTGACCTTCGAATATTGTAACCTGTTTTTGACCCACTTCCCGACCTCCAATTTAGTTCTAGTTTCTTACATTGGAAATCCACTTCAATTACCTTTTCAGGGATACTTGGATCGCATCTTGAATGTTCCTAGAACTCCTGATATGATCAAAACAATTGACTCAAAATTCTGCCCAGTTTTTAAAAACGGGTTTAACAAAATCAACCTCATTAATTAACCCTAATCCCTCTAATTACAAGCCCTAATTTATGTAATCATCATATTATGATTAATACAACATTAATTTACTGTTATTATATTAAACCCTAACCTAAATCCATCATAAGATGATCAATTAAACATAAATACAATTTAATCAAAAAGGGTTTGAAGATTTTACCTTAGATTTTTTTGGAAAACAAGATTTTTGATGAAGAACCCTAATTTTCTCCATGGATGTCGACCCATACTTGATCTCCAGGGATTTTATGAAGTGTTTTGATAAAAAAATAATGCTTTCTATACTTTCCTAACAAGTCCTTGGCCCATATACAAAAGCCCGGTTCCCTTTTTCCCTTTTTTCCCCTTTTCTTTTCTTTGGTGCGTCTAAACCGACCCAAACACCCCTAATTTCGTTTTTTTTTTTTATTATTTAATATTATGTTATTAACATTACCTTAATTTACCTTAGTTTATTTCAGCTCCTAAAGCTTCCAAAACCTTAAAACCGTCAAACTAGTCAAATTTACGCGTTTTAAAAGACGTAAAATATACACTTTTAATAAAAATCTCAAATTTTGAAATAAACTTTATAACTAAGTCCTAAATGACTTAAAACCAACCCGAAAAATATTCATATGACTAATTACCTCATCCGAGACCTCTAAATGCTAAACCGTAAATCGTAAAAATACGAGTTTCTATAATACATATACGTATACGTAAAACCACTAAATAACACCATCTCACTTCATAGTCACCACCATGTGAACTCATGAACATGAAATCATCACACATCGTTTCACTCACAAGGTACCCCGTACCGGAAACGATATCCAAACCACAATCTATTCACAGCAATTAGCACATAAACACGTAAAGACACGTAACTAGCACAAAACAAAACTAAGTGACGAACCTCAAAAACCAGGGTTGTCACACGTCCCAAAAATAGAACTTGACGCCACGAAAGAATTTTCTCTTTTGTTGTGTCGTCATACCGTTGATTATGAATTTGCTAGCATGGTAATTTGCAATGTTGGCAAACCATGGGGTGTTGTCCTTAGAATTCACTATACCGAGAGTCTCGAGAGCAAATGTTTCAGTGATTACCTTGTTCTCGAACTCATTCTTGTGAGGATCTTCTAAACGAGAGAGATGATCGGCCGCTAGATTCTCGGCTCCTTTTTTGTTAAGTATGGTGACATCAAATTCTTGGAGGAGGAGGATCCAACGGAGCAATCTCGGCTTAGCATCAAGCTTAGATAAGAGGTACTTGATAGCCGAATGATCTGTATACACGATGCTTTTCGTCAAGACGAGGTAAGGTCGGAATTTCTCGAATGCATACACCACAACAAGGAATTCCTTTTTCCGTTGTAGTGTATTTCATTTGAGCCTAGATCATCGTCTTGCTAGCATAATGGATAGGTCGAAAGTGCTTTTCATGACGTTGCCCTAAAACGGCCCCAATTGCATAATCACTTGCATCGCACATGATTTCAAAGGGTAATTCCCAATTAGGAGCAACAAGAATGGGAGCTTCGGTAAGTTTCCTCTTAAAAGTTTCAAAAGATCGAACACAATCCTCATTGAAGTTAAAAGCAGCATCCTTCTCGAGAAGGTGTGTCATAGGTCGAGTGATTTTCGAAAAGTCTTTGATGAAACGACGATAAAAGCCCGCGTGGCCTAGGAAACTCCTGACTCCCTTAACGGTTTTGGGATGAGGTAATTTGGCGATGACGTCTAAGATTTATATACCTCAATCCCCGCTTTCAAGATCTTGTGCCCTAAGACGATTCCTTGTTTACACATAAAATGACATTTTTCCCAATTAAGCACAAGGTTGGTTTCTTCACAACGTTTTAAAATTTTCTCAAGATTGGATAAACACGACGTGAACGAATCACCAAACACCGAAAAGTCATCCATGAATACTTCCATCGACTTCTCGATCATATCATGAAAAATAGCCATCATACACCATTGAAACGTTCCCGGTGCATTGCAAAGTCCGAAAGGCATTCTACGTTAAGCAAACGTTCCATATAGACACGTAAATGTAGTTTTCTCTTGATCACGAGGGTCGATAGGGATTTGAAAGTAACCGGAAAAACCATCTAAAAAGCAATAAAAGTCATTTCCCGTAAGTCGCTCCAACATTTGATCCATGAAGGGAAAGGGAAAGTGGTCTTTACGAGTGGCGTCATGTAACTTTCGGTAGTCAATACCACAACCTCCAACCGGTCACAACACGAGTGGGAATTAACTTGTTGTTTTCATTAGGCACAACGGTCATTCCTCCCTTCTTAGGGACACAATGGATTAGGCTCACCCATGGGCTATCGGAGATTATCATAAATCATTCCCGCGACAAGAAGTTTCAAGATCACTTTTTTGATGACATCGTGAATTTTGGGGTTTACCCATCTTTGACTTTGAATTGCGGGTTTGTATTCCTCCTCCATTACAATCTTGTGAGTACAAAATTTTGGGTCAATACCCTTAATGTCGGAAATTTTCCAAGCAATTAACCCTTTATGAGCTTTAAGAATTTTCAAAAGTGCGGCTTTTCATCATTGGAAAGATCTTTCTCAATAATAACCGGCAACTTGTCATCACCTTCCAAGAATGCATATTCAAGGTGAGATGGAAGATCTTTCAATTCAAGGATTGGCGGTTCCTTGATTGATGATTTTTGTTCAACACTCATAACTTCCATCGGCGGAAGAAATGGTGGAATGAGGGTATCATTACCAATAATCACCTCATCTTCATTGTCGATTTCATTCAAAATAAATTCGCCTCCTTGGAATGGAGTGAGATTTGGTGTAGAATTAGCAAGAATCGGATCCATAATTGTGGGATTGCCACTTGACGAACTATCAGAAAAACCTAACACTTCTTGTGAAAACTCATCACAAACTACATCGACTAAATCAATGTGGTTGATGGTAGCGACTGCATAAACATGAGAAGGTGTAGAGTTTTGAGTAGCGTTTATAACAAGTTCCTCTTTGTTGAATCTCAAAGTTATCTTTCTAGCATGAACATCGATAAGTGATCTCGAGGTGTCTAAAAATGGACGACCTAAAATTAGAGGAACTTGAGGATCCGCGGGGATGTCCACTACGATGAAATCAACGGGATAGTAGAACTTCCCCACTTTCACGAAAACATCTTCGGCTACTCCACATGCGAGAATCGTAGAATGATCGGCCATCTAGATTGACATGTTAGATGCAGTAAGAGCCGAAAGTGATAGCGATTTCCACATAGAAAAAGGCATCAAATTAATGCTCGCGCCAAGATCGGCCAAGGCGATGCATTCTTCCATTTATTGAATATCATAAGGAATGAGAAACTTCCCGGGGTCACCAACTTTTTCCGGTATTCAGTTAAGATAAACCGAAGAACAATTAGATAGCTTTGAAAATTTCTCCTTATCATTCATCATACCTTTAGAAGTGGAAGCGAAACGAGGCATGTATAACAACACGTCGGCTAGACTCACATTAAAATGCACTTGTTGAAACATTTTGAAAAAAAGCTCAATTTGTTGTTTATTGCAATCTTGAATTTTCTCCTTGTTTCGTCTCAATGGGTAAGGTAAGGGTGGTGTGGGTTGGGGCATAGGCATCGGCCTTGGAATCTCGGGTTCCACAATTGGTATTGGTTCAACCGTAGTTGTGGTTTGAGCGGTACTTCTTGGGCTTGTAATATGCTCCTTTTCTACCATCACCTCTGGTTTTTTCTCGATTTCCTTCTCCGTATAAGTACTAGGACGATAGATTGGTTCCTTGAAAGTTTTACCACTACGAGTAGTAATAACCTTCATTTCTCCCATCGGGTTTGTAATGGTATCACTAGGAAGACCACCCGAGGAAGAAGGTTTACACATGATAGATTCAAACATACTAGCCATTCGATCTTCAAATTTAGATTGCCTTTTATCCGCTTTTAACAACTCTTGCTTAATCTCATGTTGACCTTGTTCCATCTTTTGTTGATTTTGTTGAAGACGTTGAACGTTTCCTTACATTTTACTAGCATGAGTTTTCAATTCATTAGCAAGTTCGTTTTTAAGCTCGTTTTTCAACTCGGATCTTAAGCTAATCATTTCTCGTTGCATGTTATCAAACTTATCATCATTTGCCTTAGCATAATCTAAAAATTCTCCTTGAAGATTTTTGTGGATGCATTTTGAAAACCTTGTGTAGTATTTTGAAAATCACGGTTTTGATTTTGATTTTGCACTTGCATATTGTTCCCACTTTGGTAATTACCCTTGTTATAGTTACGTTGATTGCCTTGATAACCACCACTTTGGTTGTTGTCTCGATAGTTGTTAACATTTTGATTTTGGGGAGATTGATTTGGGCCCTTGGCTGTTTTGGTTGAAAGTTCCCGTTGCTACGTAAGCACTCGAAGTGTTACTTCGGCGGTAATGCACTTGGAAAAATCATGAGCTCCACCACAAGATATACACTTCTTTTCAACTGATTTAACCCATACGGAATTCAAAGCATCTTGTTCTTTCCAATGAGTCATAAGCGTCGAAAATCTATCGAGAAACCGATTCTCCTTATTTGCTTCATCATGTAAGGCATTCATGTTACGAGACGATGACGATGAACCCATAGTGGCAACACTCGGTGTGTTACGAGGGTTATAAACCTTAGATTTATTCTCGATAATCTTTAAAGCTTCATCGGTCGTTTTGCACAAAAATTTTCCACCCGCGGCGACATTCAAATAGTCTCGTTCATGATCGTTAAGCCCATTATAAAAAGTATCAATTTGATGCAATTCCAAAAATCATGGTGAGGACATTCATGTAACATTTCATTAAATTGTTCCATGCCATTGAAAAACTTTTATTAGAACATTGTGTAAACCTTGAAATCTCATTTTTCAAATGTGTCTACTTCGATGGCGGGAAAAATTGGTTCACAAACTTAGAGACGAGATCACCCCATGTCAAAATCGAATTTGGCGGTTCTTTCTCGAGCTAAACTTTTGCGGGTCCATATAACGAGTATGGAAACAACATCATCTTAATGGCATCATGTGGAACATCCTTAAACTTGCTTGTTGCGGTGAGACAATTGAAATTCCGTATGTGATAATGCAGGTTGACTTTTTAATGTCCGCGAAACTTGTTTGCTTGAAGCATCGACATTAAACCCGTCTTGATCTTGAAATTCTCCGCAAGGATAGGGAGAATCACAATAGCTTCTCCAAAACCCTCGGTGGGTGCTTGAAGCAACTCCATCATAGTACGATTAGCCATAGTGACTATTGGTTCTACAACGGGTTAGACAATTGGAGGTTCTTCTTCAATCAAAGGATCTTGATTTCCTTCCTTTTGACGACGTTTGCGAGCTCGTTTTGCTTGATTACGAGTTTGCATAAACGTGATGTAAAACTTGGAGGTGAGCAAAGAAGATTCTTTTGGGTGTTTTATCGATTTTCAATTTTTTGTGTTTTGGATTGTTTTTAATTTTTTTGATTTTGTGTGTATTTGTAGACAAAAATCTACCAAATCTCTCCTCGAATCAAACTCTTGATTAAAGGAGCCTCAAAGAATGAAAACGATCACGTGGAGTGAACGCCTTCGATTGACTTTAGAACTATGGTGAAAAACAAATTGTTCAAGAGGGTTTAATCACAAAGAAACCAAGCAAATATATATGATATGTAATAATACTTTGGGCGGCAAAAGCCTCGATTAGCCTTCAAAATCAAATACTCATAAGTGAATGAGGGGAATGAGGTGGCGTGAAGCACTTAAGTACCTAACTTCCCTTTAACGGCTCACGTTGCCTATCTATTCACCTTTAAGTTCGTATTTTTCAAAATCGAGCTAATAGAAAGTATTTATCTATTTTTGCCTTTTTCTTTTTGTTTGAGATTCGAATACAATAATTAGGAGATCAAATCCCAATTAAGGTTGTGCTTTCACACTTTTGGAGATATTTTGGATTAATTGTGATATATATACAATATAGTAATAATATTTCACAAAGAAAACGAAAACCCGATAATACGGGTTAATAGATTTCTATTTAACACAAATACTATTTATGGTTAGATATTAAAAACAAAATTTGTCCAAATTAATCACAACATACCTCCCCGGCAGCGACGCCAAAATGATTATAGAGGTTTTATACACTTTTAGGAAAAAGGCGTGAATGCGGTAAGTATTGAGTGTCGATTAATGAAAATCAAGCACTAATGACCCAAAGTAAACTTCGTTTCCCAAGGAGGTTTATTGTGTGTGAATAACTTGTAATGATTTTGGATTAATATTGAGAAAGAAAAAAAATGAGAAAAGAGAATGACGGATACGTTAAAATTACACTACGACGATAAAACGTAAAACCGTAAAAATTGACAAAATAAAAATTTAATTTAAAGTTCCCAAAAAATCACCAAAAATAACTAAAAATCCAATTAGGGTTTACAAATGATCAAAACTTTACCAAACCTTTTATTTAATTAAATATTATTTTTTTAATACTAATTAAAGCCCTAAAAATCAAATTAATTAATAAAAACCCAAATAAAGATTTTTCAATCTGTAAAACTCTAAAATGACTTAATTAAACTAAAAAGTATTTTTCCAAATTGTAAAAATAATTAAAAATATTTAAAATTATTTAAAACTAAAATTAAATATTAAAATAATATTAAAAATTCAAAAATTATAAAAATTTCTAAAAACTTGCAAACTAGTTTATTTTAACCTAAATAAACAGAAAATGAAAGTGAAATGACCAAAGTATCCCTATTGGCCCCCAAATGGGCTAAAAACAAAAACAGTAAGCTTAATGGGATTTTTAGCCCAACAAAATCCAAACTCAACCAAATAAGCCCAAATTCACCAGTCTGACTCAAAATATAATTTAAGCACAAAACTCTAAAGGCCTAAAGCTGATTCTGAGCTTATCATAGCTTAAAATGCCAACAACTTATTCTTAATGAGCCAGTAAGCCCAATAAGCTATAAGTTAAAGCCATATACTCTAATTTAACACACAACCTTCTTTTGGGATACTTAAGAGATATATAAAAAGAAATTTGAAAAAGCTTAACCAATAAGCTAGAAATAAGCAAAGTAGATATCCACTAAAAGACAAAATAGTCGGGTTTGAGTTCTAGAGGGTTTCAAAAGCTGATTCTTTTTGCAAAAGCTCACAAATAGCTTAACTAAGAATATTCAAAAGAAAATTCACAAAAATTCAAGTAGAATAAGCTGTAGAAGCAAATAAGCTGGCTGAAAAAGCTAAATAAGCTAGTTTCCTTGCAAAAGCTTAACCAAATGACCTGAAACCTTTCAATATCAAATAAAAGCTGAGAAAAATGACACCTATCACAAAAACCAAGTTGTTGCATGAGCCAATAAACAGAACTGAAAAATAAGCCAAATTGTGCTTATTTGACCAAATGCAAAGTGTTCAAACTTAACCAAATTGCCAGGGTTTGTTTATGAGCTTGTTTTAAGCAACTTTTGTGAAGGAATCAAGGCTGAGTCCTTGTGAATCAAGAGGCCAGTTGGCCAAAGGATGTTCAGTTTTGGACAATTATGGCCAATAAGCCAGTTAGCTTATAAGCACTCAAACAGGCAAACCAAATAGCCAAATAAGTTCACAAACAGCACAGTAACAAGTATTAATAAAAAAATAGCAGTGGCAAGCACTAGGTAAGCAAATGCAAGGCACAAATGAGGTGGTCACTTTGCTGATGAAAATGACCAGTTCAGCCAACTTCTAGAAGCCCTGGCTCACTCAATAAGCCACCAAATTCCACAAACAGATATAACACACATAGCTTATCACTAAAACTCTTCCCAAACCAAAAATCAGACTCTAAACCCAAACAACAAAGATTTAATCCTTGCTGATGTGTTTAACCATTTTCAAACCAATTTTTGCAGATTTTTCCAAAACTAGCAAAACCTTTTCCAAACCTTATAAGACTTAACCAATAGTTAAAACAGGTGACAAATGACACGTTTAGTGTATTAAAATCCCAAGAACCAAGGGCACAAGGCCACAAGTCCTTTTGATCCCAAAATCCAAACAACCTTGTTTTAGTCCTTTTCAAACAAACTTTTGATTTTTACAAGTAACCTACTGATTTTATGATCCTAATACCTCACCTAGGTGACAACTAGCAGATCTAAGCAAAAAAGCACAAAGCACAAACACAAGAACTCCAAATCACATGGCAAATCACATTATTGATACAACAACAATATTTTTTAGGGGAAACTTAAAGAGAATCAATACCTATCCTCCACAACTTCCTAGGAGTATCAACAATGCTCCTTGGACCACTCTCAATAGCTAGAGAGTGACCAAGGTACTTGAACAAAGAAAGTGATATGAACCTTGGCTGATGGTTCAAAGCAGAACCTCAAGGTCTTCAAATCTCCAACACAAGCAGCAAACAACCTATCCAAGGGCTTAAATCCCTTCACAAGCTTGGTTTCAACAAGCTTGCAAGAGCTTTAGGCTAACGGCTAGGGGTTAGTACAAGTAAAACAACCAAATAGGAACAAGGTTTTCAAACTTTCTCAAAATTGAAAACTTGTTCAAAATCAAACGTGCTTCAATCCAAAGATCAAAACAGGTTCAAAATATAAAATGGAACTTAGCTTCACTCTTAAACAACACTAACTTTCAAAAACATAAAAAGGAATTACAATTTTTTCAAAATACCAAACTTTTATAAATTTTAAAATGGAATTACAATGTTTAAGAGAAAAACTGAAACAAGGGACTCTCAAAGGTTAAGGTCTCCTTATATAGGTCTTAGAGGCTGAGATTACAATGCAAAACCTTAGCTACAAGTCCTATAAAATGCCCTTTGAGTCTTCTATATGCTTGAGGTGTTGTAAGCTGTCTAAATTCATCCAAGTCATTCATTTATCCTTTGGGACCAAGTAATGAGTGTGGACTGTTGATTTGACCACGTGGCATTCCTTGGAGGTTAAGGTGTGATATGATAGGTGGACGGCTTGAATGGGTGGGGTCCTTGAGTGATGTGATGGGTGAGTTCAAGTGTGGGATGAAAACGTGTGAATGCTAATTGTGTTTAGTTAAAGTTAATTTGGAATAACCCCTTGGCTAGTAAAATTAAAATCTGGGTTCTTACGTGTGAACAGTGAATGGTTTGATTAGAAAAACATGGGAGTTTATTGTTTGGCACGTGTTATGAATTTGAATGTTTCAGTGTACATGTTTAGCCCTTGTTCTTTGGGAAAATGGGTATAACAAGAATTTCAGCCATCAAACTCACTTCCCTTTGTTATTAAACTTTCCCTTTTCACACTTTTGCCACAATAACTTTTCCAAAGGGATATTAAGGACTTGTTTTGCCATTTTAGATATTTCAAGGACTGATCTTGGACATTCTTGATCTTTGAAGGTCTTCATTGGATGTTTGACATTATGGAGGACCATTGTTGACCATTTTGAATCTTGAGGGACTAAACTTGCCAAATTTTCAAAGTTGAGGGACCTTTTTGTCATTTTGACAAACTTAAGGGACCAAACTTGTAATTATCAATATAAAAGGGTATTAAGTGTCATTTCTTCATTAATGAGGGATCATTCTTGTACATCTTCAATTCTTCAAGGTCTTTTCTTTGAGAAATGATAAACTAGGGCCCGGTTTATTGTGCGGCTTCGTTTCTCGTATTTGTTTTTCCTTGTTTCTTGTGA
Source organism: Glebionis coronaria (assembly GCA_025667525.1). NCBI lineage: Eukaryota > Viridiplantae > Streptophyta > Magnoliopsida > Asterales > Asteraceae > Glebionis > Glebionis coronaria. The sequence continues at coordinate 196,560 of JANFOE010002189.1, forward strand.
GCTTTTGTCTTTTTCACGATACATACCTAAAATACACAAGTAAACAAACACAAGCATATATATGGTATTTTAATGACATTTTATGCATATAATGCCCGAAAAGAACGATGAGATCATGTATAAATGCCATTTCATCAGGGAGCCCGCATGATATTATCGCAGCTTGGAGATTTCTGCGTATATTAAACTTTGTTTTTATCTAAAAACTGTCAGAAGATTATTCTGTATTTTTGGTAACTATATGTTATAAATCATGTTGAAATAATAAATTTTTCCGCTTATAAAACTATGAGACCTTTGTTTAAAAACTCTGATGTTTATGATGTAATGTTTTTGTTTTTATTACGTCAACTTTGCGTCAACAGTAATTCATTGTTTCTTGTACCACGACGTGGAACCCCCTTGTTGCCTACGTGTTTCCTTGCCTGATTTTAGGGGTCTCATAGATCGGTATCAGAGGGATGGTTATAGGGAACTGAGTCTATTTCAAAACTTAGTCTATAACTGAAAGGGATTAAGTCATACAATAGCAATGTACTTTTCAAAATAATCCGATTTGGTACGTGTACTCTTAAAAAGTTGTACAATAGCAACGAACTTTCATAAGTGTTCCCTTATGCATATTTTGATGACATGTCATCCCGAAAAGGCTAACACATGTCACCATTAATAACGTGACACGTCACCCAAATGTGCAGATCGGAACACCTTATGAAAGTTCGTTACTATTGTACAACTTTTTTAGAGTACACGTATCAAAACAGTACATTTCGAAAAGTACATTGCTATTGTACGACTTAATCCCTAACTGAAAGTTCAAATATTTCATGCTTCCAAGGGTCAAGCACAGAATCTGCCATTGTTGTTCGAAATTTGTACGGGTAACTCTCTAATCCTTATTATTTACTTTTAATTATCGTTGTAGTATTTCATCTCTTGAATACATGTTGAAATATTACATTACCCTAATGACGATAATTACTATCTCTTTTCAAAGCCTTTGTGCTTAATGAATTATCATTGGATATTATTGTGATTACATATGCCCTTACTGTATTTCTTGAGTTCTTGTTCTTGTGAATTGATCTTGTTGCAATAATTTTATATTGTTATGACATTTCATACTTGTATTCTGAGGGCATATGCTGCTGATATTTTATACTCACTTTTCTGAGTACTATTGCTATTTCGTTTATGCGTGATACGACTGACCTCACATACTCGTTCGTTTTGGACCGCTCGTTTTTCTCGACTCACTTTTACATGTTGTGCATACTCCCGTGATACCATTGTTTGGGATTAAGAAATGTTGTGTCCGATGAAACTTCAGATTTTCATTTTACTACTGTGCGTGTTACTTTCATTGTCTAACTCTTTATTTAGATATCCAAATTGTTTCCCGACTATTTTTGATTGGATGTCTTGGAAAATAGTCTATTGACCATTGTGTAGCTCAATGTGTCTCCGAAAAAGACTAAAGGACATCGTGCGAGTCACACATCTCGAAGCATTCCTTGAATCCGTGTTGAATAATATCGTGGGTTTTCGTAACCTTGATTGACCATTACATCATCGTTCTACGCGACACTTGTATAGCGATTAAATATTATTTCATTGACTATTCTACTTTTCGACTTCGAACTTCAACATTCGTTTGTACCTTGGAAACACCACCATCATCTTGTAATTCATATCCTACGATATAATGTGGTGCTTGTTTGGAATACAATTCTACTTCTATGAACATGTATTCTCCCTTTTTATTAAACCTCCTCGCTCTAAGAGTGCGACTTATTAATGTTCCATTTCTTTCTCGGTATGTCTTTGATTTTGGAAAATCACGCCGCCAAGAGTCCTTCCTGTATTGTATCTTGAAATCGAAGACACGGATTCCATACCCATTTTGATTCGCTAGATTATCATTGGTATTCATAACCCAATTTTATAGTATCTTATTCTTTATATGCTTAATCATACAATCTATTCTCTTTTGTCTTATGGAACCCACAAATGATGTGTGTACATAAATTCCGTATCGTTATGTAAATTGATTAAACTTCAAGGTGTGTTGAAAAAATATACTTTCTACTAAAAGGTTACTTGTAATTTAACGATACCGTGAAAATATTTTTATAAACTTTAGACATAAAAATATGTTTCTACTTGTTGAGATGTTCTTTTAGGACATAAAATTTGACCAGAAAAATCTTAAAAACGAGCAAGTTACGCTCATTAAAAATTGTAAAATTTAAAAACTTATTTTCTACATATTTCTAAAATATCATTTTTTGACAGATTTGATGCGAGGGCATTTTCGTCCATTTTTTTATCTGTTTCAAGTCTCGAGTAAAGCTAGAAAGTTGTTCAAAACATCGTTTTACACCAAATTGTTTTAGACTCTGAAATTTGAAAATGTCATTTAGTGAGTCAACTGTTCTAGTCAAACCCAAAAGACAAACTTATAAGTCAAAGCTGATAGAAATTTTGAAATGTGGTTTTTAGGCGTTTCTTTTAGTTCGTTTGAGCTTGTAGAACTTTAACAAATGAGATTTTACAACTACCAAATATTGATTGCATTTGAAAACTTTTAAAAATAGTAATTTTGAGTTCGGTCATACATACATATATATCGTGAACTTTTGAATCCGAGTGTTTGGATAAAACCGATGGTGAACTATATTTTTTTCGAAAAAGTGTACATTTTTATGCGTCAAAATTAACGTGTTAAATTCCTAAACTTTTCAGAATCGGAATCTTTCCTAAAATAGAAACTTTTCGGGTTAGTTGTATTTTTCAAGAAACTGATATTCCACTTCTTAAAAGAATACTTATGTCGAATAATTATTGATGTGAACACATATGGATTCCTTTATCCTTTATTCTATATGTCACCTATTTTTCATTATATTTTATCTTTCTTTTCCTCTATGGTACCATCAATTTGGATCGAGACTTGAAGTTCATATTTTCACATCTTTCGTCATCATTTTTAATACGTGTCTCATGACGATTCTGGCTAAACCATTTGAAACTATATGATCATGTAAGCATTTCATCGATTTTCTAATTAATTACTCTTTACTACTCCCGTGTAACCGACTCTCTTTATTTTTATAAGATATCATCATGTTACCATATATATAAAATTGTTATTGTTTTTACGAATAATTTTACCAATTTGTACTAGTGGGCTTTATAAAATACTTGAAAATACCTTATAAAGTTAATTGACATTGTTTTACAATGTATTTTTACAAATTATTTTACCTTGGTCTTGTAAAAGAATTCTTGTAACATTAAAGTTGTTGATTTAAATATCAAGCGAATTACTTACTTGCGAAAAGTTTCATAAATTATATTAAATTCTGTTTTACAAATGACATGTTGTTTTTTTATATATAAATATAAGAAATGTAACACTAGCTTGACGAAACTGAGCATCGCATTGCTAGTCCTAAATTATGCATGGCCTGATCACCTATGCGTAATTTAGAAGGAGCCATGCGAGGCTAAATAGTAGTCACTTTAATATCTTGTTAAAATAAATTATGAAAACTTTTATAAGTTATGCAAGTAGTACAAGTTCATGACAAATGCATATGTTTCTTTATCGTTTCTTGAACGAATTACGTTCCTGCGAGTACATTTTTCATTACTCAACGATATTTGTTCTACTTATTACCTCATTTTATCTTATGATATACTTCTCTTTACCGATCGTCAAATTACTGACTATTGATATCATACGTGGAAGTTCTAGCGTTTCTATATTTTCTCCTCAACCAACTTTCTTTGAGAAAATTTTGGTATACTTTCGAAATGTCTCCGGACGAGAATAACAATTTATGACAGTACATGAATAGTGATATCGTATATTTGTCATAATGTGTGTCAGACTCTATTGCCTTGAAATTCGCTCGTGTAAACCATGTGTTGATTTCTCTCTCTGATCGCTAACATTGTTCATTTTGTTGATTTTATTTACATGTAATTGTTTGAGAATTTTGTTCGAGTTGAAAATTTGTTAGGTTGACTTTTCTTTTCGATCGTGTATCGACCACCAAGAACTTAATGAGCCGAGGTTTGCGACACTAACCGTTTTCAAATAATTAATAACTTGCTAAAACCTTTGTTTCTTATTGTCTCATCGTCGATACCTATATTTCGTCGCATCCTTTGGAGAATTTGTATGACTTTCGCTTCATCCCATTGTACCATTGCTTACATAGTAATTGTTGACTATTATTTGCTTTATATTCGTTTGCTATCTTTTCAACTTTTGAAAACCGAATATGTCTCATGTATACCATTTGATACATTAAACGATTTTATGAATTTCTATATATTATTGATAAGTGTGAAAACACTCATCAATTATGATCCAAAAGACCACTTAAAACACAGTCAAATACATAATATTTAACTGTAAATTATCAGAATTACGTGTGTATTTTGTGTTTGTGTATTTTCAGGTAATATAGGTACATTTGAGACAAACACGAGCTTTCAAGGACTTATTTGATCAAACGACGAAGAAAGGACGAAAGATGCTTCAAGGACCAATCATGCCATATTGTTAAATATCAAGGACTCAAGTTGCTGAAATTACAAAGTTTAAACGTTTCAAATGCAAGTAGAAAAAAGGATTCAAGTTTGGAATTGCAAAAGTAACAAAGATGAGGGACTAAATGGAAATTTTAAAGGAAATTAAATGGAAAGTAAAGTTTTATTTACTTGGTCAAAAGACCACGAGTCGGTCAAAGCACAATAAACACAAACGTCTTCATCTTTCCAAATGAAGAGAGAGAAAGAACAGACGACGACTTCATCTTTCACCACCATCGCACCTGCAAGTTCCAATCACAGACGATCCATGAAGATTCAGCCAAAGTTTCTAACTACAAAAATCATCCTTTCGTTATCCTCTACATGATGGTATTGATTAATTAGATCAATACTCAAGAACGAAGAAACCCCCAAATATCCGATTGAAGAATGAAGAACGAATCATCCTCGTATTTTACACGTGGCGGTTATTGATTGGATAGAACACGTCACCTCACCATCTCTCGACGCCTATAAATAGAAGACGAGGCTCTCAGTTTAGACGGTTAGACTAGGTGTAGTTTCACATAGTAGTTAGGTGTAATTAGTTAAATAGTTCAATTTTCTTTCAGTTTTCTGTTAAAATCTTGTAACTAATTCAGTTTTCAGTTTGTAACCGAATGTTTCTTTTTTTCCACCATTGATGAAATAACAAGCTTGCTTAGTTTTCATCTCTTCTAATCTTCTACTTTTGATAAATACTGTTATTTCTAGTTGATTTACTTTCAAGTTTCTGAAATCTTTAATTTTCTTTAATTCATTTTGTTACTGTTCATTGATGATAACGAGTGATTCTTGGAGTTTGTGGATTTGATTACATCGAGAGTTAGTAAAGGATATGTAGGTTAATCAACGTTCACAGTTTGTTTGTGTTTTAGAGTTTTAGAAGTTTTTAGTTTAATCAGCTTAAAATTGATTTTTCATCATTAGCCAAAACCTTATATGAGCTTATTTTCAGTTTTCTGTTATAGCTTAGTAAAGACTCGAGTTAATTGAGTTGATAAAGTAGAATTAAGCTCAAGCTTGAAATTACAATTAGATTGATAAAACAAGTTTCTGTTATTGATTAGTGATAATTCAAAGAGTTTCGGTTCAGCAGTTGTTCCAAAGTTCAGATTAACTGGATTAGTCGATTGCGATATTTTCTTGGATATTCTATTTTGCAGGATTCTTGTTTCGAGCTTCCAATTTTTTCAGCCATCGAATTTGGGCTTATCAGTTGATCAGATTGATTAGCTCAGTAGTCAGTGGAATTTAGTTTTTTTTGTTCAAAAGTTTGGATCGACACGTTTGTATGCTTACAACTCATAAGCTTGTATAAGCTTATGAGTATTGTTTCAGTTTTCTTTGATTTTCATACAGGAACTCTCAGCAGTTAGATGATTAGTAGATGCTTGCAGTTCGGTTAGTTCGGTGTAGCAGGTATTCGACAACAACGGTTTAGACTTGATGTATAAGTGTAAGATAGCAGTTGCAGTTCACAAGATTAGACGATAGAAGTGGTAGACCGTGTAGTAGACAAGTCAGCTCAGCGCTGAACTTCGCTAACAACGGGCTGATTTCGGATGTGAGGTATTTTTCATTTTTCGATTTCTGAAAATTATAGAGTAAACCAGTTAGATGCTTAGATGTAGTGTAATTTTGTTTAGACTTGTTTGAATTGACTTGTGCTTAGTTACTGTAATTTGATTTAGAATTTTAGTGATTTGTTTGAGTTTCTTCAATGATGTAGGAGTTCAATAATGGCATTATAGTGATATGATAGAAATTAGATCAGAGTTCATGACGTTTAGAATTTGTATGGAACAAAAAGTGGTAAATAAAGTTCTGATAAGATTCGATTTGCAAGCTTGTATCTTCTTTTTTTTGTAGATAGTTGAATATCAGTCCACTAGTAGATCTTTGGATTGTATAAAATTGATTTAGTGCAATTAGTTTGGCAATTTTTTTAAGATCTGTAACCCATTGTTGGCGTTATGGGCTTTTGTATCATGTTGGGTCAGGAGTTTAGTATTGGGCTTTTAGATTTGCATTGGGTCTTTCTTAGCAATTAAGAAGATTTAGTATTAATGGATTTTAGTTTTAAGAAATTGATTTTGGTTTTATACAAGATTAGATTTAATAGTAGATTTTATAAATTTTGATCTTTATTTTTAATAAAATTGCATTTTTGATTTACAAATATTAATTGTAGGTTTATATTTTGTATTTTACATTTGTAGAATAAACTTGTATTTTACTTCTTTAAATTTTGTGCATTTAAATGACGTAATTGCAATATGTTTTTTAGTTAGTACGTATACGTAGATATAATATATTTTTACATTTTTATATGTTTTTTTTGTGCCAAGTAGTTAATAATACCAAAATTGCTTCTTTAACCAAAAACAATCAAGTTGAGCTTGGATAGTTATATCAATTCGAATCGATATCGAGAAAAACGAACTAAAAAAGGAAATATTAAATGGCGCCGCTGCCGGTTCTTTTCGTGAAGATTAACGGTTTCGAGTGAGACGATTGGATTTTGGGATCCGTTCACTTTGTGAACGTTATTTTTACGTATTATAAATCAAAAAGATAAAAAAAAATCAAAAAGATAAAAATAAAAAAAAATAAAAAAATCACAAAATCAATTCTTTTCCTAAAGAATTGAACCAAAAAAATAAAAAATAAAAAATTCAAAAAGTAATCTTTTTCCTAAAAGATTACACCCAAAAATATATATTATATTGCTTTTCATCGTTTTTACGTACATATAGTATTTTTCTTAAAAAACAAATAAATACAAAAATATTTTTGATATATTATTATAAGTAAATAAGTATACGTAGATACGAACAACCAAGTTACATATCTTCCATAAGTATTGCCGAGGCAATACACCGTGTTGAGGGGCGTTCCGGTCCTTGACACTTGTATCGATCCAATTTAATTAAGCAAGAATAGATAAATACTTCCAATTGGCAATAATTCGAAGAATACAAACTACAAAGTGAATAGAAAGGCGATGTGCTATAAAATGCCATCTAAGGGTCAATAGGTACTTAAGTGCTTCGCGCCACCTAATCCCCCGTTCACTAGTGCGTATTCTAAGAAGGAAGGCTTTATTGGGGGTCTTGCACCCAAGTAGTAATTATATATATACTTTCTTGTGGATATTTCATATCGAACCTCGAGGGAGATAATCTCTTCTCTCTCAAAAGTCGACCGAGGGCTACTCCCTCATTCCTCGTGTTTATTTACACGTGTACTCGCATACGTGTAAACATACCACCTTTGGTGTATTACTTCCTTCCCCGAGGAAGCTTTTAAACGTCATTATACTTGTATATACATTCGGCCACCTTGCTAAACATGGATACTCGTTCCATGTTGGAGATTTTGCAACAACGATCCGCCAACGCTAATTATTCGTCTTGTTCGAATTGTGGTGGTCCACACGATACGTATTTATGTGATCAAAATAATGGTTATTATGGGGAGGGATATGCTTACAATGGAACCGAGAACCCTAATTTTCAACCTAACACTCAAATAAACTACACTTGTAATGACTATATGGGATATTCCGGTTTTTCATCACAACCTCCACCATCATTTCATGATCAAACCTTTAATGAGCCATACCAAAACCAAGGATTTTCCAATTATGAGGGTTTTCAAAATAATGAAAATTTTCAAGGTTACAATCATGAGAACTTTCATAATCAAGACTCTTTTCAAACCTATAATTCACGTAATTATGGAAATCCACCTCCACCATATTCTTCGACTTTTTCATGTGAGTTTTGTGGAAACGCTCCCCATTATGGTTATGATTGTTGACCAAGGGATCCGCCATCCTATGACCCTAATTTTGTCAAGAAGTTTTATTCTTCACTTGAGAGAATGAACAAGTCGACCGATGACTTTTATAAGATGCTTGATAGTATGAAAGACATGAGCCTTCAGGAAATGAAAAACGCATGCCCGTTGTTCGAGGAACAAATTAATTTTTTTGAGGAAGTGGAAATTATGACTTGGCAAATTTATGACAAGGACATCGGTGCAATGTGTCGTGAATCGTTGAAAAAAATTTCTTGTCGCCTCAAGGAAAATTTAGATAATTTCCTCTTTAAGATTGCTACAAAGGAAAAAGAAGAACAATTCATTGCTAATCGTGCTCGTTTGCTTAAACAATGCTTATTAGATGAAGATGATGAGGAACCTTCGATTTTTATGACACTAAATGATGACACACCTTCATCACCTTTACCTCACGTGGAACCCACCGACTCTTTCACCATGGGGGACGAGCCTCTTAGCACTAATACAAACACCGATTTGGATGCATTAACCTATTCTAGTGTTGAGAACCTTATCCCAATCCAAAGAGAGCTTGAGAGGGTTTCCAATGAACCATGTGATGAGCTTTGTGTTGATACCTCTTCTTCTCATGATCACATTGAGATTTTATCACATATTGACCTTCATGCTACTACTAGTGATTTTGGTGATTTTGATCTTGATGAATTGTTTAAAGAAAGGGATAATGAGATTGAGGAAGAGTTTGAGGAAGACTTAACACAAATAGAGGATGAATATTGTGATTCTAGTGACGCGTCTTATGCTATATCATCCGATGACTTGTCTTGTCAAGATAACATTCCTAATTTGGATGAAGAGTTTGCTCCTATGGGAAATATGGATCCTTCTCCTCTCCCACCTTATGATTCTTGTGATGAAACCTTTGATGATCCTTATGATAGTGATGAGTCTTTTACTTCTGATGATGATGACTCCATTTCTTCTATGACTCCTTCACCTATTCCCTAAGTGATTTTGTGATACATTTAAATCCTCTTTTTGAGACATGTTTTGATAACCCACTTTTTGAGGAGTGTGAAGAACCTAATAATGAGTCTATAGAAGAAGAACCCTTGATTGATCATCCTTCACTGGTTTTTGAGGATACACCTATTGATTTTCATGATCATATCATCCCTTTGAGTGATTCTCTCATTAATACACCTCCTTTTGAGCCTTATGTTCCCACCCTCCCACCCTTGAAGTTGGTTATTGATGAAGATTCTTTCCTCTTAGAGATTGATACTTTTTCATCTAAGGAACCTTTAGAACTCAAAACCTTTGATATGGACTATTTTATGGAGATTGATGCCACCATAGAGGATACTCTTGCACAATTTGATATAGAGGTCAACGATAGTGTTTCTAATTTGGAAGAGGAGGTTCGTCTTATTACTACATTGCTTTTTGGGAACATAGAGCCTACACCTCCTCCACAAGACACTATTAATTTTGATCCACCTTTCACTATGCCTTCTATGGAAGATTACCCACCTTTTGATGATGATGACGAGCCTAATATGGATATAATTGTTATGAATGTTTTGATACCTACACCTTCATTGTCTCATGATGCTTTGATCACTAAAGGGGAATCTTATATGGTTGATATGAGCTCATCTTCTTATTTTCCCATGAAGGGAAAGGTTTTTGATCCTGGGATACGTATATTTGGGAAAAATTGGTTTTCATCTACTCCACTTAAGAGTGTGATTTCGATTGATCTGGGCTTTTCGTATGAGCTTACTTTGGTGATGCTACCTATTTTGGAGTTGTTCACTTGTCGAGATGGAAACTATGTATTTGATCCTGGGGTTCTTCCTATATGAGAGCTTTCGTATGTTGGACAAACTTGAGACACGTTGGACCATTCCATTTATCGAGGCGGATATTATAAATCTTATAGTAAATGGCAACATGCTAAGTTTGAGTGTATCATGTGAGACGTGCTTCAAAGTGGATATTCTTTATTCTCCATGATGGTTTCCCCAAGGACAACCTAATTCGGGGCCAAGTCGAGCTAGCGACTTAGGGTTAAAAAAACTCAAGCATTGAATAACTAGGTTAGAAAACGTAGAGTAGATTTTCAATAGGTTAGGTTTAATTAAAAGGATGTTATAGTAGAGTTGAAGTGGAGGGGTGCCTTTCTTCTTCTTTTGGTGTTTGTTTCAAGGGTTGCTCTCTCTCATTTTATGCTTAGAGCTTATGGAGGAGGCCCGTGTATCTGGTTCACTTCGATTAGTTTTTGCTATTGTGATATTCAAAACATTTGTGCTTAAAATGAATACCCTTTAGTTGTCTCTTCCTTAACTTGGGTTAAGCAAAGTTATCAATGTCATAAGTGTAGGGGAGTTCACTCCAATACTCTTAAACATTGAGGACAATGTTTATCTTAAGTGTAGGGGAGACTTCTATCGAAGTGACCTTACCTAAACCATTGCCTTAACTTCATGATAACTTGGAAAATTAATTTTTCAAACATTTTTCAAATTTTTGATCTACTTTGGCCACCAAAAATATGCATTCATAATTTTTGCATCAATCATTTTTCATTTGCATAACACATTTGCATTGTATATATTTTTTCTTTTATTTTTCATCAAAAATATATAAAAAGAAAAAAAAATATAATAAAACATGGTTTAACAAATTTAGATTTCTTTGACATATTAGGCCCACCATGGATATTTTGACTCAACCCGAGTTTGCTTATTTTAGCATTCTCTAGCTAGTATCCTTAACCATGTAGTCCTTCATTGGACTATTAGGCTAAGCATCCACCAATCTCATTATTTGAGATTTTAAATTTGTGGAGAATGGGAAATGATAGAGTTGAAGCAAGTGTAAAAGGGCTAGATAAACTTCATGATAATTACTTGTGGCTAAACCCTTCTCTTCTTAATCTCTATTTTCTTCGCGTATATATTGTTAATAAATAATCAAGAACGGTTTTAATTGGTTTGTAATCTCTTATGCATTTTTGTTTAATCATTCATGGTTGATATAAGTACGTCTTAAGATTCTAAGTTAGAACGTTTTATGTGTACTAGACTTATGTCATGCTCAATATTTAGCGGGTGTTTTTCCTTTTATTCTTTTCAAATTTCTTAGTGAGGAATAAAGAAAAATAAGAGCGGCTTATGAAAAAAAAATGAGTGGCTAGAAAAAAAAAAGAAAAGAAAATATATATATATATATATATATATATATATATATATATATATATATATACAAGACTCCCAAGAGGGGAAGTGTGGTGTTAATTATAGTGACTATTGAGTTCCAATATTACCTTGACGGGTTGCGGGGATTCAATAGATTGCTCCAATCCAATATTACCTTGACGGGTTGCGGGGTTGAAGATCCAAAGTCTCAAAAAGATGGCGGATGTAAATTATTGCGTGAGTTTTATTTTTCTTTCCTTAGCGAGTGTGTAGCTACTTATGAAAGCATGACATGAGGATTTTACACATAAGGCGAATGACTTATTACTCTTGAAACGGACTTGTATTAATTGTGAGCGGTTTTTCAAGTAATGGATGAGAGGATTACTTAGGATTAAAACCGTGCTTCCTTATTTTTGGATTTTACATTTCTTATATTTCACGCTTCAAATAATGACAAATTTGCCCGAAAGCAATTTGCTCAAATAATAACCGATTCCACATTTAATTGTCATGAATAAGTTGATGCACTTTTTACTTGTGAATACAATGATCCCATTTTTAAGCTTGGTATGGGGAAAGTGAAACTTGAGGGTGATAAATATCGATGGTACCAAAGCCCTAATTTAAGTCATTGAATTCTTTATGAGTTATTTCCATCAAAACTATTTTAAGAAAATTCAAAAATATATAAATAGAATTGTTTTCTTTGCATTGCATTGTAAATAATCAAAATCATTCATCATGTAGCATAGTATAGTTTATTAAATCATAAAATGGCCAAGGTTGGTTAATTATGAGAAAAGTGTAATTTAGAGCTTTAAAATGCTGCATTGCATGAGGTCATGGCAATGGTCAAGTGGAGGGGAGTTGATAAGTGTGAAAACACTCATCAATTATGATCCAAAAGACCACTTAAAACACAGTCAAATACATAATATTTAACTGTAAATTATCAGAATTACGTGTGTATTTTGTGTTTGTGTATTTTCAGGTAATATAGGTACATTTGAGACAAACACGAGCTTTCAAGGACTTATTTGATCAAAAGACGAAGAAAGGACGAAAGATGCTTCAAGGACCAATCATGCCATATTGTTAAATATCAAGGACTCAAGTTGCTGAAATTACAAAGTTTAAACGTTTCAAATGCAAGTAGAAAAAAGGATTCAAGTTTGGAATTGCAAAAGTAACAAAGATGAGGGACCAAATGGCAATTTAAAAGGAAATTAAATGGAAAGTAAAGTTTTATTTACTTGGTCAAAAGACCAAGAGTCGGTCAAAGCACAACAAACACAAACGTCTTCATCTTTCCAAATAAAGAGAGAGAAAGAACAGACGACGACTTCATCTTTCACCACCATCGCACCTGCAAGTTCTAATCACAGACGATCCATGAAGATTCAGCCAAAGTTTCTAACTACAAAAATCATCCTTTCGTTATCCTCTACATGATGGTATTGATTAATTAGATCAATACTCAAGAACGAAGAAACCCCCAAATATCCAATTGAAGAATGAAGAACGAATCATCCTCGTATTTTACACGTGGCGGTTATTGATTGGATAGAACACGTCACCTCACCATCTCTCGACGCCTATAAATAGAAGACGAGGCTCTCAGTTTAGACGGTTAGACTAGGTGTAGTTTCACATAGTAGTTAGGTGTAATTAGTTAAATAGTTCAATTTTCTTTCAGTTTTCTGTTAAAATCTTGTAACTAATTCAGTTTTCAGTTTGTAACCGAATGTTTCTTTTTTTCCACCATTGATGAAATAACAAGCTTACTTAGTTTTCATCTCTTCTAATCTTCTACTTTTGATAAATACTGTTATTTCTAGTTGATTTACTTTCAAGTTTCTGAAATCTTTAATTTTCTTTAATTCATTTTCGTTACTGTTCATTGATGATAACGAGTGATTCTTGGAGTTTGTGGATTTGATTACATCGAGAGTTAGTAAAGGATATGTAGGTTAATCAACGTTCACAGTTTGTTTGTGTTTTAGAGTTTTAGAAGTTTTTAGTTTAATCAGCTTAAAATTGATTTTTCATCATTAGCCAAAACCTTATATGAGCTTATTTTCAGTTTTCTGTTATAGCTTAGTAAAGACTCGAGTTAATTGAGTTGATAAAGTAGAATTAAGCTCAAGCTTGAAATTACAATTAGATTGATAAAACAAGTTTCTGTTATTGATTAGTGATAATTCAAAGAGTTTCGGTTCAGCAGTTGTTCCAAAGTTCAGATTAACTGGATTAGTCGATTGCGATATTTTCTTGGATATTCTATTTTGCAGGATTCTTGTTTCGAGCTTTCAATTTTGTCAGCCATCGAATTTGGGCTTATCAGTTGATCAGATTGATTAGCTCAGTAGTCAGTGGAATTTAGTTTTTTTTTGTTCGAAAGTTGGATCGACACGTTTGTATGCTTACAACTCATAAGCTTGTATAAGCTTATGAGTATTGTTTCAGTTTTCTTTGATTTTCATACAGGAACTCTCAGCAGTTAGATGATTAGTAGATGCTTGCAGTTCGGTTAGTTCGGTGTAGCAGGTATTCGACAACAACGGTTTAGACTTGATGTATAAGTGTAAGATAGCAGTTGCAGTTCACAAGATTAGACGATGGAAGTGGTAGACCGTGTAGTGGACAAGTCAGCTCAGCGCTGAACTTCGCCAACAACGGGCTGATTTCGGATGTGAGGTATTTTTAATTTTTCGATTTCTGAAAATTATAGAGTAAACCAGTTAGATGCTTAGATGTAGTGTAATTTTGTTTAGACTTGTTTGAATTGACTTGTGCTTAGTTACTGTAATTTGATTTAGAATTTTAGTGATTTGTTTGAGTTTCTTCAATGATGTAGGAGTTCAATAATGGCATTATAGTGATATGATAGAAATTAGATCAGAGTTCATGACGTTTAGAATTTGTATGGAACAAAAAGTGGTAAATAAAGTTCTGATAAGATTCGATTTGCAAGCTTGTATCTTCTTTTTTTTTGTAGATAGTTGAATATCAGTCCACTAGTAGATCTTTGGATTGTATAAAATTGATTTAGTGCAATTCGTTTGGCAATTTTTTTAAGATCTGTAACCCATTGTTGGCGTTATGGACTTTTGTATCATGTTGGGCCAGGAGTTTAGTATTGGGCTTTTAGATTTGCATTGGGTCTTTCTTAGCAATTAAGAAGATTTAGTATTAATGGATTTTAGTTTTAAGAAATTGATTTTGGTTTTATACAAGATTATATTTAATAGTAGATTTTATAAATTTTGATCTTTACTTTTAATAAAATTGCATTTTTGATTTACAAATATTAATTGTAGGTTTATATTTTGTATTTTACATTTGTAGAATAAACTTGTATTTTACTTCTTTAAATTTTGTGCATTTAAATGACGTAATTGCAATATGTTTTTTAGTTAGTACGTATACGTAGATATAGTATATTTTTACATTTTTATATGTTTTTTTTTGTGCCAAGTAGTTAATAATACCAAAATTGCTTCTTTAACCAAAAACAATCAAGTTGAGCTTGGATAGTTATATCAATTCGAATCTATATCGAGAAAAACGAACTAAAAAAGGAAATATTAATTATTATAAATTTTTAAGAAAATTTTACACATTTTACCAAACATTTAAATTACCAAAATAACCGTCTCAAGGTAAAAGGTCAGATCTATAAATTTTCTTTGTAAAAATTTAACTTATGTTTAAAATGACATCATGCATTACCTTTTGAACTATTTTCCTTTTTATCATATTTTCATTCCAGTTTAATAAAATTACCGTCTTAAACTTCATTCCTATTAAGGATCTTAAATAATTTAGAAAATAGATTTTCTCTAATCGTAACTATAAAACCATGTTTTAACAATAATTTCATACTATCATCCCAATATTTCTCAAGACGGCCAAAATAAAACTTGAACCTAGTTTAGTTTTACTTTGAACACCATCCTTATCAAGAAAAAGACTTAGCAATTGTTTACTCACTAAATATATAATTTTGGTTTAAGCCCAATGTAACATAGTTACAATTTTTCTTTACTAGTTTTTTGATTTCAAATCACCAAACATCTTGATAAGAAACTATAAATATATTGGCGCAATTTTGAAAGTGACATAACATTTTAATGCCATAAACGAACAAACCTTGTATATCTATAATCAAGAAATTACCTAAGCCGAGTTTTAAAGTAATACCAAATCCGATACAGATAATTGTGGCAAATCATATTCTAAATGTCTATATGTAATTCATATTTCTCCTCTATATCATTGAGTAGATTGTCCTGTTGTCATGTTTTACAGTTTACTCAATTCTCAAATTCCTCGTCGATCATTAATCTTAACCCGTTTTAGCGCAGCTTGTCCATTTGAGCGTTTATCGTGTTCTTTCTATCTCTTTATATTTCTTCGTACCGAAAGGTCATTATTTTATTTCAAGTTAAAATAAATTTCAAAAAGGAGTTAAGAAGCTAAAGCGTAGTTGGATTCCAATCGTTAAGGTTCGTTGGGATTCTCGTCGCGGTGCTGAATTTACTTGGGAAAGCGAAGAATCAATTCTAAAATAGGTATTCCCATTTGTTCGCATCTACTTCCGTCCCCAGTTGGACTCTAAGGGACCAGAGTTCCTTTAGGGGGTCCGACTGTGAGAACTCGTATTTTTCCCGGTAATTAAATTATTCTTTTATTCATACTTCTCGATTGTACAATGTTTTACTTGTTCTATTTAGTTTTCATATGTAAATCCTGAGATCTCCAGAATTTTAATTATTTTTCTGATCATTGATAATATTTTGAATACTTGTCATTTGTTATTTACTGGCAAAGTGTATGTCCGTCATCAACCGTAAATATCCTTTTTATGACATAGAAATAATACTTTTTATTGTCGTCGTTTTAATTTCTCCTTTTACGAGCATTCTTCGTAATTTACGTTAAACCTTTAGCCGTCGTTCGTTTATTCGGCGCGTTAGCCTTTATTAAAATATAAGCCCTCGTTTATTTATTAAAATATCAATGTTCTCCAAATGTGCAAGTTTTTGTTTTATATTGACGTTTATTTTTCGTGTCTAATGCGTATCTTGTAAATCGCGTAACTTTTGATATATCGGGCATCGATAATACCCGATTTCTAAATAGTATGGCAAGCTGAACCGACCTCATGTCACCCTTAGCCGGGTCAAAGAAAACAACACATATACGTATCTTTTTCATATTCATTTTAGCTCATTAATTTGACACGTGGAACGTTATGTATACAATTTTTTTGTAGTTAATCAATCCATTATTATCACCAAAACCAAATCTATCTCTTCTCTTGTATCTCTCTCTGCAGTTCACCATGAGTACACCAAAACACAAATTTTATAAAGTTTGTTTTATTTAAAGTGATGATCAATGAAAGGTTAAATTATCTAGTTGATCTTTTGATATTATTTCACTATTAAACACCAACATCAACATCATCATCAACATGTTGAAATTTTTGAGCTGATATATAAACACGTTGATGTGTGGGTTTAAGTCATGGGTGGAGTTCATTTGATTAGATAAATTTATCATGAATTTTTATCAAGAGTTAGAAGTAATTGAATATGGTATTGTTGATTTCTCCATTTTTGTGAGATTTATTTTGTTAATAAGGAACTATCTTAGAAAATAATTGTGTCAAAATTGTAGTATTTTCAGTTTTATATTACGACTTGTTATTGTGGGTACCATTTGAACAAAATAGTTAAAATTATGAACTTTCATTTGCCAAACTTAAATGAAGCCACAAGAATGAACAATATAACTCACGTCATTTTATACAATTTCATTCGGTATTTACATTTTTTTAGTTCTTGATTTATTAACATGTTCACAATAAATGATATATAGTTTTAAAATAACATTTTTGGTCCTTCACCTATAAAGCTATATACAAATACATATTATAGATTATTACAATAACACTTTTGATCCTTATTTATTTTATGTCTTTAAAATCTTGGCCATACTATATTTTTTTGAGACTTTTATGAAACTTATTTCAATTTTGTACGTTGTCGTTTATATCTCTAAGACACACCATTTTATTCTAGGTCGTTGTTAGATACGCGCGGCCTCCCGTCTTATCCTATTATGTTGTTCTATTCTTGTCATTATCATCTCTATTGCTATCATCGGTTGATATCTTTATCGCTAAGGTGAGTTCATAGCCTCTTTTTACTACTTATACATTGTTTCTAAACGCGGGGTGAGATTTTACATGGTGGAACACATTCATTTAAAATTGTATGCTATCCAGAACTTGTATGCTATCCAGAACTTGTATGCTATCCAGATCTTGTATGCTTTCCATAACTTGTATGCTTTCCAGAACAGATTACCATTATTATTATTGCTTTTAGTTTCCATAGCCACTAAGTTTCCCTACCATTTCATGCACCGTTAATTATCTAGTGTTACCTTTCTAAGCGCGAATGTTTTGGGTGGATCCATCGGGATTGACAATCCTCGTCCCGTATTAGCTTGACGCATTACATTTGTTTATACTCGAGTGTTTAGGCTGAATACTCACTAGGGTAACTTACCCTTTGTTAAGCTTCGGTGTCATGAGCTAAATAGCAATAATAATAGTTTCGGACTATGGTTAACGTATATAACCATTTTCCCTATTACTTGTTTTACAAATGAATGCTTGTGTTCCACACCTTTACTTCTAACCCTATGAATATCTCTCAACTTTATGTTGACGATTTTACATGTTTAATCTAGGGTATTAATACTTAGCTTTGCTTGGATGGGAGCCCGCATGATATTATCGCAGCTTGGAGATTTCTATGTATATTAAACTTTGGTTTTATCTAAAAACCGTCAGAAGATTATTCTATATTTTTGGTAACTATATGTTATAAATCATGTTGAAATAACAAATTTTTCCGCTTATAAAACTATGGGACCTTTGTTTAAAAACTCTGATGTTTATGATGTAATGTTTTTGTTTTTATTACGTCAACTTCGTGTCAACAGTAATTCATTGTTTCTTGTACCATGACGTGGAAACCCCTTATTGCCTACATGTTTCCTTGCTTGATTTTGGGGGTCTCACAGTTCAGGATAAGATCCTTGAGACATACGTTTCATGAGCACGTGCTTCTTGTGTTGTTGAAAGAAAGCATAAAGTTGATCTTGATTTGACTTGTGCAAATCCCTTACCAAGTTAACATCAGTGACGTAGTGGCTCCACTCTAGAGGCAACGTATTGAGAAACTTGGTATAGATCTGAAATTGAGCAATCGTTAGATTATAAGTGTTCAAATCATTCATCAATTTAGTGAATCGCCAATAGTAGTCATGAAGAGTTTCCCCTGGAGTGTATGTGAACCTATCAAAAAAATCATAAAGTTGACACTCTCGTTCCTACTTAGAGAGTAAAGTCCCTTGTAGCAAAATCATCAAACGATCCCATAGTTCCTTTGCTATCTTGTGTTGACTTACCATTCGATAAATGTCTGGTGGAAGAGCTTGAAGAATAGTCTGAAAATCCTTTTCATCCGCATCAGAAACTAGTTGATTTGTAGCAGTTAATTCAGAAAATTCCCTTGGTCGGGTCACATCATTGACAGTGATTGATCCCCAATCAAGTGGACCTTGCTGAATTGATTTAATCATAAGCCTCCCACTGGGTCTACCAATAATATATGACTTCATGTGACCCTATCATGCTTCGAATAGCTCTTTGATAAGCAACGATGGACGGGTATTGGTACCCGATATGATAGATAGATCAGTAAGTGATGTCATTGTCGGCATTAATATTTGAGGATTCATTTTTGATCACTTGAAGAAATATTATCTTTTGATCGAGCAATGAAATAAAGTTGTGAAATTTGTTGTGTGTGGATGTAAAGTTCTCCTAAATTTCTAAGTCCAATCCTGAATATCCACTAAGTAATAATTTCGAAATCAGTGTCTTGAAATGATTTCGGAATATGAAATGTGATAAATCCGGAATACTAATAAATAGATTTCAGAATGAGGCAATCCTGAATACTGATTGAGGATGCAATCAGGAATATTGAATCAGTCCAATTCCAGAATATGTAACACTAATGTTGAGGATGGAATTCGGAATACTGAATGAGGATGGAATCTGGAATATGTAACTTTCTTAAATCACAATCCAGAATCATAAAGAAGTATAAATCCAGAATCTTAAACTGTTAGATGTAATCACACGACTTACCAAACAAGAAATAATGATGATGAAGAACAACATTAAAACTAAGAATGGAATATTAGATTAGATGAAGAAGAAAGAGAAAGATACATGAAGTGTGATCCTAGTGAGAGAAACTAAGGAGACATTCTCTCTCTAACACAAGAAGGACGGAAAAGCACTATAAGAGACACACACAAATGAGGATGGTTATGACTTTTATACTAAGGCTTACAAGATTAGGAGGCCTTCCTCATTTGTGTGTTGGGACTAATTCTCGTTACATACGTAACAATAACATAGAACTCTCGACACCATTAAGTAGCTTTTGCCAAGAGCTTCACAGCGGTATATTATATGACCATCACTTTAAATACTTCTAACAATCTCCCCTAAGGGGTGGTCATATAATATGTGACTTCACTTCTTTGACCATCACTTTAAATACTTCTAACAATTTCCCCCTAGGTGGTGGTCATGAAATATGTGACTTCACTTCTTTGTTGTTGCAGACTTTGAATCATGTTGTCTTGAGAGTTCTTTCATAGATCCTTTCATGACTTGTGATCTTGGGTCTTTGATCTTTGCCTTGGCATGATCTTTGAACTTTGCCAACTTGTGTTCTTGTGTCTTTCCCCACATACTCATATTTTGTGTTGTCTTGAAAGCTTGTTAACAATCTCCCTTGATTATCAGAGTAGCGGAAGTCTTTGTCTTTAGATGTTCTTGAGCTTTCTTTATTTACTTGACTATGTGGTCTTGAATCACGAATCTTGAGATTACGCCACCGATTGCATTCCTCCGGTTTCCCGTTATACAGTACGAATACTGTACCTGTGATTAGGTAAGTTCAAAGAACTTCCTTGACAGGGTTTCCGGCAGTGGTAGCCGTTCTCAATATTTGAATATCTCGAAAGATAATTCATAGTAAAGAGTGAATCATGCATTTCCATTCTGTTGATTAAGTCGTCAATTCATTTCCTGGAACAAGTTTGAATCAATTAAGAATCAAACCATTGTTTCTTTCCAGTTGAAACAAGTTTGATTCATATAGAACTCACAAGTTACCTACCGCAGTGCTGTTTGAAGATGACATTGGAAGGATTTCCATTCGTCACTGTAAATACTAATAAGTATTACTCTGAATGTTCTGGCAAGATCATAAAGACATTGAGTAGAGTCCTGGAACGAGTTTGAATCAAAACAGAATCAAACCACTGTTGCTTTCCAGTTAGCATATGTTTAATTCAAGTGAATCTTACATATGACCTACCGCAGTCCTGTTTGATGTTAACACTGGATGGATTTCCATTCATCACTGTGAATACTAGAGAGTATTACTTTGAATTTTCTAGCAATACCACAAGGATAGAGCGTAGGACTATGAGAATTATCGCTTGTGTTCTAATGATGAACCCCAATTGATATATGGAATAAGCGTCCTATTGAGATTTTTGATGAATCTCGTTGGCTCTAGACTCTATAAGTGCACGTTTATTTGGTGATCAGAGGCTGGAGCAGACTGCCACCTTTTCAATATCTACTATCTCGGAGTGAGAAATTTGATAGAAATGAGTTGAAATCCGTGACAATAAAACAAACTTCTTTTGAGAGAAGCTTGAGTAGGCTGAGAAGGGTTGTGCTTTGCATCACTGGGTCAATGATGCTTTGTCTTCAATACCAGAAATCATCAACATGATCCTGGTAGTAGATGTATTGACCCGGTTTCTTCCTAAGTTATATGGAGGGATATTTTCTTTTCACCCTTTCTCCTTACATTTTCTTTTTCATTCTTCAACCCCTTCAATGCTTACCAAGACTTCATAACTAGCACTTTGTTATGATTGTTCCAGTGCTAGCTTAAGTCATTAGTCGGCATTTTTCCCATACACTCAACTACTCCATCTTTCCTAAGGACTTATAAATTCTAATGGATTGTCCTTTGGAAGATCCTTCCGGTTCTGGTTGGATCATAGGACGAACACCTAACCACTTTTTGACACCAATACCGTCGTGAATTAATGTGTTGAAGGGTATAGATATCATAACCAGAAAAACCTATTGAAAAGGCAATCAAGGTGTTGATGAAATCAATGTTTACACCTTGAAACATTTCTATATCACCAAAACGCTTCCCCTACATATGTGCATCATAAAATGAAATATATTTGCACATATTAGGACGAGAAAGCACTTATATCAAAGACATTATCCAAGATGACACATTTTGAACACATTTTATCACTATTCTCCCCCTTAAAAATTGCATGTGTTTATGAAATTTTATTGATATACTAGTGATGTAACATGGAGAGAATAATGTTTCATGAAAAATTAGAACTATATGTTATGAGATATTTTATACTCCCCCTCGAAAAAACATCAGATTTTAAAATAAGGGAGTATATGAGAACATAATTTTGAAAGAATTTGAAAATGACTTTTGAAAAAATCTTGAAAAATTGTGCTCAAAACCGAGAAAAACTTAATTTCCCGTTGTTGAGGAAGGATGTACATACATGAACATTTTTCTTTAGTTCATGAGCTTAAAACTTTGAATGTTTGATATAAGCACATGACCGAGAAAATTGAATTTCCCGTTGTTGAGGATAATTCATATACTTTCCTTTCTTTGGGGACCGGGTTATAGTCTGACATGTGACTATAAGCCAATGTGTTGAGCTCAAAAATTTGAATGTTTTATGACAAGCTCAACCCGTGATAGATTGCTCTACCCGTTATTAGGATAAGTTATCTTTAAAATACACTCTCCTTTATTTGAAGTTTGAGTTACAGTCTGACATTTAACTGTAAGTCGTTTACATGAGCTTAAGAACATGGAATGTTTTTATTGAAAGATCATGACCGAGAAAATTATATTTTCTCGTTGTTAAGGATAAGTGATCATCCGTGATCAACTTTCCTTTCCTTGAGGTACGAGTCACAATCTGAGGTAATTGTAAATCATTATAAGAAAAATAGAAATGACATGTTTTGAAAAACATTTGAACTTTCATTCGAGCTTTGTGTACACACCCGTGTCGTCATTGAGCGACATTTCTAGGAACGTACATATTATCGAAACTGAAAGACATGTCGAGAAGAATATTTTTGGTATTTTTGAAAGATTTTTTCGTTTTTTATTTTGTTTTTATAGGTTTTATATTTTTGTATTTTGATTTTTTCAAGTTTTTCGAAAATAATCCAAAATAGACCTTTGTACAGCAGAAGAAGGTGATATCGAATGTACAGAATTGGAACCCTTTGAAGAAGTGGATTCAGAATCCGCTGAAGTACCTGCAATGATAGAAGAAGAGTTTGCACAAATACTGGTGTTAGGAGTAACAAATGCATTTTCTACATCCAGAACACTCGCATTAGTGCTGGAGCAGGTGTCGTCACTCATCTCGATGGGAATCCACTTAAGACCAACTTCCTTGAAGATCCTACCCGTTGGTTTCCACTGAAGACTAGATCTAGGAGTAGTGTTCTCTTGCACATCGGAAGACTTCTTTGGATAGAAACTAGGTCCTACATTGATCCGCCTTGAAGATTTATTATCATTGCTTTTCTTTGTGACGGGTGTGAATCTTTGTGTTGTCTTATGGGATTCTACATTCGTTCTCTGTGAGAAGGCACGAGAGTTTACCTCATAGAGGTATTGCATAATGCAATGAGCATGGTTTCCATAGTGAATGCCTTTTTTGCACACAGGGAATTTTGGATTCTCAAAAGTCCTTGTGTACCTAGGTTTTGCTGTCCGTTCAGGCACCTTGTTCAATACACGACTACTCATTGGTGGTTGCCAATTCCTAGGTTGCTGGTAAGGGATCCTAGGTTTTGGTGGACTACCATTAGGAGTGTGTTGAAATCTAGCAGTTAGTTGTTTACTAGGTGGTGAATACACAGGGTTTACTTTCTGAAAGTTCCCTTTTGGTATGCCCTTTCCCAGAGGGCTGGTTTGAACAAAATCATCTGAACATTTAGATTCGTTTGTGGGCGTAAGTGTCACATGCTTGGGAGTACTCTTACAAGTAGTGGAAGGTGCATTCACATGGTTGTTTTTAGCAAAAATGGGTTTTCTAAATGGAGGAACATAGGGTGATAGGGTTGGTTTTGGAACAGTTGGTGGGACATCGGTATTAGGAGGTAACCTAGAAACATTAGAAGGCGGTTTTCCTAATATAGATGGCTTTGGTACTTTGTACGCATTTGGTTGACGAACAACAGGTTTCACACCATTGGATTCCACCGTTTTCCCACCCATGTTTCCAACAAGTTTCTTCAACTTATCTATCGCGATGTCTTTGTCTTGTAGCTGAGCTTTTAAATCAGAAATTCCCACTCTCTTTTCATTCAATTCGCGAAATGATTGAGAGAGTTTTACTTGTAAATTATTGTCATCGGGAACTTTTCAACTTTGTTTTGCAAAGCAAGTTCAAGAGACTGACAATGTTTCTGAAGAAAATCAAATCGGTGCTGAAGGATCGTGAACTCTTTTTGATTAACATTTGTTGAAGACTCACTGTCACGACATTCACCTCCTAACTGAGCTTGCAGTTGTTTGATTGTTTGTTGCATTTCACTATAAGCTTTATCATAAAGTTTGTCATCCTTACATTCATCAAATTTTTTGACATATTTATTCCAAAGATCGGTGAATTCGTTGTCCTTTTTGATGACATAAGACTCCATTTTCTGTTTCGTACGATCAAGCTCATTTTGAAGGGTTTCATTGTCTGACACAGAGATGTTTACCGCCACGGGGTTACTTTCATCACAATCACCACTGTCACTTGCTTTCGAGAAACGTTCAAGATCACTTTCCAAACCTTTAATTCTATCAACAGATTCATCAGCCTCCTTCGCCAAAGATTTAAAGTCTTTAACAAATTTGGCTAGTTCTTTTAGAAAAGCGTGTATAAGGTTGCTTATCCTAGCATCAACTTGATTAATAAGCGGATTAATCTCGTTGTGAAGAATTTTTTGAACTTCAGTGTGAACGGGTGAAGTAAAGTTTCCTCTATTAATTTTGGAGTTAACAACACTTTTGAGAATGACAAAATTATCTGTGAGCTCGTTTAGATACCGTCGTGCAACACTTGGTTTAGGGGGGGTTATCCGTCAATTCCTCACTCGGTAGCAAAATCATTTCAGTACTCGTTTTAGACCAAACAAAAACAGTGGGAGGATTAACTTTCGGATAATAAACGGGTGTCACTTCTTTATCAAGCTTTTTCATTCTTAAACGAGTCTCTGTTACAAGATCAATAGTTTCCTCAGAATCATGCACACTAGGGGGATCATGCTCATCAGACAAGATCAAACTACCATTATATAGAGTTTGATTTGTGGCCTGAACTTGCTTAAGATATCTGGGATTTGGAGGAAGAGGACAACCTAAAGCCAATTTGTATCGAGTGTAATTTATCTCACTCACTTTTGGTGCGAGCATAAATATCGTCTGCATAGTTTGGCCACGTTTTACCAAAAGGTTGTCTAATTCCCTAATCCTATCCTGAGCTTTGCAAAAATCCTCAAGAAGCCCATCTTCTCGAATTTTGAAATCATGTTTCATCTTTTTTCGTTCTTCTTTTAAATCTAAAATAATAGATTTTTCAGTTGAAAGCTGTTTATTAAGAGAGGTGATTTCAGCATTCAATTCACTTATCTTTTTAGCACTACTTAAGTGTAAGGCATTTAATTTCTTAGTTGTGCATTTTTCTTGATAAACCGATGTAGCATGAGCTTGTTCAAGTTCCTTGATTTTAGCATGATGAATCTCAAAACTTTTCTCCTGTTCCTTATATCCCGCAAGCTCAGTGGTCAATTTGGCATTAGTTTCTCTAAACTTATTATTAACCACATTCGCATGAGCAACATCCTTGGAAAGCTTATCAAATAATGATTTATAATACGCATGCATCTCGTCCGAAAGGGTTGTAGGTTGGGCTACTTGATCTCTACTAATGTCCACACTGGGCGCATTAAAAATAATATTGCTATTATTTGTTTGAACCCCGTGTGTCTTAGTGTAGGGGTCAAGTGACTCAGTATACTCTTCCTCCTGATTAGACATATTATATAACTCATTATCATATAAACGTGTGGGTACCTCAGAGTAGCCGTCTGAATCATACACAAGAGCTTTGTCAGTCTGAGTTACCGATGTTGATGCTTGCTGCAAATTAGCCATTAAGATGGAGTCGGTAGTCACCTCTTCTTCCTCATCATATTCTGTTGCAGATGCCATGAGATCAAACTCTTCAGCTAAAAGTGGAATTCCTGCTTTTTCCTTTTGTCCAATAAGAAGCTGAGACTAGAGATAGGCAACATCCCTCTTCTTTCTGACAGTGCTATCATGATTCTCAATACCCACAATATCACTTTCTTGTTGATATGTCATCGTAGAAGTCGTGTGAAAAACAGGATCTCAATTCGTAGAAAGCAGAGTGTTGTAGTTAAAATCCCCTAAATTTGATTAAATCCCCTAAAAACGCTATCCAGAAACACGTTTTTGAAAATATTTTCGGAATATTTTGAGATCTTCGGAATAATTGGAGTTGTCGGAATAACATGTATTTTCAGAAAAATCAGTAATTTTCGGATAAACTGAGTTTTTCGGGAAAATTGAATGAATTCGGAATAAGGATGTTTTTTCGGGAAATTGGGAATTTTCGGATAAAAGGATTTGTTTTTGGAAAAATTAAGATTTTCGGATAAAAAGGTGTTTCCGGAAAAATGTGTATTTTCGGATAAATAGGTGATTTTTCGGATAAGTGTTGTTTTTTGGATAAATGTGGTGTGTCTTTGGAATAATAAACCCTGTTCCGAATATAAGAGATTTTCAGATAAATTTGGTGTTTTCGGATAAAATTGTTTTCGGAATAATGGGTATATTCGGAAAAACTAATGATTTTCGAAATAAAGGATGAACTCACATTCGGATAAACAAGATTTGGTGGCATTTGGGATATTAAACCCTTTTGCGAAAAGATGTTTTTGGAAAAACCACAAACTGACAAGATAGAACCTTGAAAAACGATGGATCGACTGTGATTTATCGAGTCCCCAAAAACAAACCACGAACAACGAACAAGCAAACACCACGAAGCCATAAGCCACCAATTCCAAGTGATTCAAACAACCTAAATGAAAAACCCACGAGATCTAAATCCAAAATCAACACCAAATCAATGCCAAATCTAACTATCCTTAGGCGAATGATACCACTTGTTAGATGTAATCACACGACTTACCGAACAAGAAATAGAGATGATGAAGAACATGATTAAAATTAAGAATGGAATATTAGATTAGATGAAGAAGAAAGAGAAAGATACATGGAGTGTCTTCCTAGTGAGAGAAACTAAGGAGAGTTTCTCTCTCTAACACAAGAAGGATGGAAAAGCACTATAAGAGACACACACAAATGAGGATGGTTATGCCTTTTATACTAATGCTTTCAAGATTAGGAGGCCTTCCTCATTTGTGTGTTCAGGACTAACTCCCATTACATACATAACAATAACATAGAACTCTCGACACCATTAAGTAGCTTTTGCCACGAGTTTCACAATGGTATATTATATGACCATCACTTTAAATACTTCTAACATAAACAAGTATACTAAACCTAGATTTTGAAATATACTAGACCTAAATCCGAAATCTAATACTCTTAATCACCACATCCTAAAACGTCTTAGATTTAAGAATATACTAAACCTAAATCCGGAATCCCACGAGAAACCAAAATTCAGAATCCCAAACAAGTCTTAATCCGGAATACCACGAGTACAAAAATTCAGAATCCAAAACAAGTGTTAATCCGAATAATTACATATAAATCCAGAATCTAATAAATTCGTAATGTATAATTCCTGAATATTCCCAACATTCCGAATTTAAATTAAGACCGACCCAAAAACGTGTTTTCGCCTTTTTACCCTAAAACCAAGCCAAAAGATCCAACTTTTGCGTGTTTATCACCAAAATAAGTATCACAAATCCCTACCACAACTATGTAGATAATTGTTAAGAAAGATTTAAGGTGAAAAACCCGTAAATTTTTATAACACGGGTTAATCTTGAATAAAAATCACAAAACCAATACAAACGCAATAAAAAACCTTATTTCACCCCATGGCTCTTGATACCAATTACAGAATAATGATAATCTATGATCTAACAAGTGTAGTTGTTATTTCTAGAGAGAGAAACTAGAGAGAAGGAAAGTGAGAGAAACTATTTGTTTTATTATGAATAAAGTGAAACAAACAACACCCTCTCCATCAAAGAAGAGGGTTTATATACCCAAGTCCAAAGTGGACTTGGGCCTCCAACCCATGACAAGCCCATGGGTCGGGTTATAATAGTAAAGTAACTATCATTCTAACTACGAGCTAATCATCTTTAATAATATTTTTGGAGTGACCGATACTTCTAATATATGTTAAAAACTTATTTCCAACAACATGTGATACGCTGAAGAATATTTCTTGATATTCAATTAAAGTGGGACGTATCCTTTAGAAGAATAGATGTAAACTTCCAAGAATACCCTTTCAGTTTTGCAAATAGTAGCTTAATCTTTTAATTAGTTACATTAATGGCACAATTTATTATAACCATTGATCATTCAATCTAACGGTATATATTTGGTTCTGTCAGTTCTGAAACTTATTTGGGTTCTAAAAATAAGTTACAATATATATAATATATATATATATATATATATATATATATATATATATATATATATATATATATATATATATATATATATATATATATATATATATATATATATATATATATATATATATATATATTAATATATATATATATATATATATATATATATATATATATATATATATATATATATATATATATATATATATATATATATATATATATATATATATATATATATATATATATATATATATATATATATATATATATATATATATATATATATATATATATATATATATACATATATATATATATACATATATATATATATATATATATATATATATATATATATATATATATATATATATATATACATATATATATATATATATATATATACATACATATATATATATATATACATACATATACATATATATATATATATATATATATATATATATATATATATATATATATATATATATATATATATATATATATATATATATATATATATATATATATATATATATATATATATATATATATATATATATATATATATATATATATATATATATATAT